>LBNU01005331.1:133550-165621 GCA_014162995.1 Artemisia annua | reverse complement strand
CTATGGTAATCTATTTGCTATGACAGGTAGTGAGAGATATTATTCATTTTCATTTATGAGATATAATTCTATGACACCTGAGAGATGTGAGTATCTAAACACTACTTGTGAGGTGCTAGTGTGTAATCTCCGTGCTTATTATGATTAAAGTGGAACGATTATTTGTTGTAATTACTTTTATATTAGTGTTAAATGACCCCTAACTTGTATTTTGATTAGAATAAAAGCGCATTTGCTTGAGGACAAGCAAATCTCAAGTGTAAGGGTATTTGATAAGGCGAAAAGTGTACCGCTTTTCGGTGATCATTTAAGCCCTAAATCATATTTATTTGATCAAATATTGCCCTAAATCGTTCCTTTTGGCATTTTAGGTACTTTGGAGAGAAATTCTGGAAAAGGAAGCATTTTGGACGTTTTTGGAGCATAAAAGTGAAGAATCCGACAAAGTGTTAAAAATCTGCTGGAATAGTACCCATGACGGCGTCAAGCTTGGATGTGACGCCGTCAAGTCTTGATAAGCCAGAATGGATTTTGGGAGATTAAAGGAGGACGGCGTCAAGAAGGCCATCAAGAAACCCTAAGCACGGCGAGGTGACGGCGTCACAACTACAACGTGACGCCGTTAGATCTATTTTCCTATATATATTCTCATAATTTTTAGTCATTAGGGTGGAACTTTTTAGGGAGAAACCCTAGACGAATTTTAGCAGCTTTTTCAAGGTTTTTCACCTTGAGATCTTCCATGTTACATTGAAGATACATAATCAATTAATCATTCAATATGTCTATGTGTTGTTTGATTCTATCTTGTTCTTGTCTTTTGTTTAACATGCTAGGCTAGGTTTTCTTTGTGTTTGCTTAGATCTAATGAAACCTAACTATTGATTATTGATTGAATGGTGTGTTATTGATTGTATTGGATGAATGTTTATCGATGTTAGGCTTAAGAAAACTGGCAGACTTCCAATTGGTAACATGCTTGAACGTCTTAAGAAACATGAACCAATGTGTACTAAGGTTATTTGATTGTATTTAATGCATGAGCAAATTCTAGTGATCCCATGTTAGGAGCTTCTTAGCCGGCTCGACATAGGAGTGAAGTAGGAGCTTATAGAGTTGGGGAAGTTCGTACACACCCCCACGACTGGTATTAAGGAATAAAATCCGTCATCCACGCAATAAATACACACTAATCAATCGGTAAAAGATAATTAGGGAGTAAGGAAATCTAAGTAAACGCACTTCTCTCTATATAGTTTTCACAAACATTTACTTTCAATATATTTTATTTTATTTGCATTAGTAGTTATTTGGGTTAGTTGACTAGCAACTAATTCCGCCCACTCCTTCAAACCCGAGATATTTACTTGCTTTCATAAAAAATATAAAAATACAAAAAGAATCTTCCTTTACCCTTACCTATTAGAGTAGCTTTTCAATCCTACCGACACTATTCCCCTAGAGAACGATCAATCACCCGGTACATGCCACTACACTATACTACATCGGTCAGGTACACTGCCTGGTGGGGATTGCAAGCTTCTCAAGATCCCTTGAGAAGTAAAACCTTTTTGCGAGGGTGCAATCTCACGCATCAATATATATTAAATATTTAATAAACGTACTCTTCGTGCATTAACGTGTGCCTCCCCCCCATAGGCTCACACATTTCTAATCGTATATTGGCAAATCTAACTACCATAACCCAACACATTCTGCCAGTAATATCACAGAACTATTAGGTTCTACAAAGGCTGTTGATGATCTACTTCAAAATTCAGTATACATCATCAGAATCGGAAGCAATGATCTCCTTGAATATATATAGTCTACCAGCTTGGTAAGATTGGACACCCCAAACAATTGATCACCAATCTCACTGAAGCCTACGCCACACATATAGCGGTTTGTAAAATTTTATTTTAGCTTTTGGTATATTAGATCATTTAAGATAGCATTAAAATTTAATCAATTTATGTGCAGAATCTATACAAATTAGGTGCAAGGAAGTTTGGGATTATCGGTATTCCACCAATTGGTTGTTGTCCAGTTGAACGTGCAGCTAACACTTCTGGTTGTTGTTATGAAGTTTTAAAAGTTAATGCAAGATATTTTTACAAACAGTGCAATCTCTCTTTTCAGACTTCACCTTGATATAAAAAGGGTCCAAATCTTCTCTCGGGAATAGCTACAAAATGACCATGAATGTTATTGACAATCCACATGGAAATCATAAGTTTATCATATTTCTATTCGTTAACATTCCAAAAAATAGCTTTTTATATCCGGTTTACATAAGGTGAAATTTGTTAACGCATTTCAAGATTTAAAAAAGTGAAAAAGCATGTTGTGGAGATGGAGCAACTGAGTGTGAAGTAGGAGCTAAACTTTGCTCGAACAGAGCTGATTTCTTGTTCTGGGATATGTTTCATCCAACTGAAAAGGCATATGAACTTGCAGCTCTTACACTTGTTTACGGTGAAAGGTCTCGTGAATATGTGACACCAATGAACTTTAGTAGTTTGGTGATGGCTTGATGGTCCCCCCCCCCCACATATAACTGACTGAAAAGACCCATCGTCATTCAATGCTACTGTATTTGCAATGTGTCAGTGTGTGATTTTCTACTTTGTCTAAATGTTTAAACATCTATAAGACATAAATCATGTCCATGGATGGCCAATGAACCTCTTTGTATTTGAATTAGATTGATTACACTTAATTAACTTTGTTTTCTTGCTTGTGTATCTCGAGTTTTACGAACTGAAACGCATTTGGGAACATGGTGTATCGATTTTTGATCTATTCCTTATTTTCTTTCTGGTTAATCTATATATCTGAAGTACCTAGAGTAAAGATATAATTTAGTGAATACTATATAAACACATATTATGATATTAAGCAGAAAATGGAGTCTACTTGATATGGTAGCTAGAACCGCAGAATTCGCTGTCCTATATTAGTTATTAGTATATCTGAGTTATGAACTACACGTATTGGGGTTTTACCAATGATTTTAGAAGATTGTTTTTACATGATTAAGGTGGTTGGTCTATTTTGTTGCTAGTTGTACCGTCCCTGATATCTTTCGAGATTATTTGGTATTGAAAGAACAAATGTATAACCCATTCTCACAAGCTATACAGTTTCAACTTAATTTGCTTCATTCGTGTAAAAGCTGAAAACCAAAACAAGACATCATCTACGATGTAAACAAAGGTTGTTACGCGACATGATGACCAGATATTAAACTCATTGACTCAGATTCACTTGTAAGAAATCGAGAAATCTGTTTCCTTGTTATATGACCAAATTTAAAGCAAGCCTACTGATTTAACGTGGTTTAAAAAATATGAAAAAGTCATCCACCTTAACAATAGCTGAATTCCTATAGTGGTCATTCTGCACTGTTAATACAAATATCGCCTAAAAACGTTATTTATATTTTACGATCTTTGCTAAGTTTTGTTAACGACAAAGTGTAAACTTTAGTTTTTAGTAAAACAAGATTATAGTTTAAGTCTTGCTTAAACTAGACTTTATCTCATTTGCTACACTTACATATTAAACATAACATTGTTATATTACTAAATATAGAATATATAACATGACATCATGGCATGCAACATAAGCATTTATGGAAAGCTTTCTTTGTTGACTTTCCATAATGTCTCTTACACATTTAGAAGGTTTCTCACTCTATCTATTGTGTGTTGACTTGAACAAACATAATTTGACATTGCTTGATATGGAAAGATTTCTTGTAGTCTTTGACTATCAGACCTAGCGGAACCCTTGGGATACAAGGGCGGAACCCTTGTTTTGGTTCCGCCGGATCCGCCAGTCTGCTAGTTTGGTTGGCTATAAATACCAAGCCACTTGCAAGAAATCACCCATCACTTTAAGTTATACTTTGCATATAAACTCTCACTTATCTCATCTAACTCAGTAGCAACTCACTTATGTGATTCTCTTATGTAGAAAGGAAGTTCACAAGTTCATCCGAGAAGTTACAAGTTTCAACTCAACGTTGCAAGACTTGTTAGACTTTTATTGTGTAAACTCATATAGTTTATACTTCATTTGTATATTGTTAAGAAATGATCAGTTAGTATTTTAGTCCTCAAAATACATTAAGTGATAGGAGTGGTTGTACCTTTGTAAAAGAACTCGGCATCTAGCTTAGTGCCGGAAATAGTGAATAGGCGACGTTAGGGTGGTTCTACCTTGAACTAGGACCAGGTATTTAGCTTTGTACCGGATAAAGTGTAAGCGACGATTGTAAGGTTTTCTCCACCGATGAAAGGAGCTTGTTGACTAGTGCTTGGAACTCTCGAGTTGGAAACTCGGGGCGTGGAGTAGGGCTATAAAAAAGAGTCCTTGTAGCCGAACCACGATAAACAATCGTGTTGTGGTTTGATCGTTTCTCTCTTTATACTTGCATATTAATTGGTGTTAATTATTTAGAATTGTTGGTTACACGTAAAGCTTTTCAAAGATTAACAAGTTAAAAAGCGGTAAACTATTCAGCCCTCTTCTAGTTTTCCACATTTGGCTTCAAGAGCTACGTTACTCAAGATCTTTAAAATATATTGTATTTTAAAACTTGAATCGATCCATGGATTTTGAAAATCTCAAAGAAGGGCAATCTATTCAAAGGCCACCGCTATTTGAAAAAGAAAAATTCCTTGAATGGAAAACTAAATTTGAAAACTATGTAAGATCAATTGATCAAGATCTTTGGCATATTATTTCCATTGGTGATTTTAAACCAACAAAAACAAGTTTTGAAAATCAAGATGATTATCTTAAATTTGAGAAAAACACTAAAGCTAAGATAATGATTTATAAAGCTTTACCTAGGATTGAATATGAAAGAGTGTATTTTTGCCAAACGGCTAATGATATTTGGAAAAATATATTAAACTTTCATCAAGAAATATGTCAAGTCAAACATGATCAATTTGATCTTACATATGAGTTGTTAGTCTTAGAAAAACTAATAGATAGACATTTAGTTGAAGTAAATACATGTGCTACGAGTTTAAATGTTTTTAATTAAGGTATAAGTGAAGATGAAAACTTGTGTCTAGCTCAAAGAGGACTTGTTTATGAATCATGGAGTGACACGGATGAAGATGACGACAACTATCCGGTTTGTAGTCATGAAGTTGATAAAACCACAAACAAGGTACAACCTAAAACCGAACACTTTTGTTTTGACACTTTCATCTTAGAATTATCCAAACTAGAAAATGAATCTAAACATTTAAGTAACATGGACCTAAAATAAATCTTTAACAATGGACCATCAAAATCTGTTGAGAACAATTTTGAAAAGGAAATCATATTGGAAGATAAAATGTCTAGATTTGAGAGTAATATTGAAATTNGGTTGGTTGGCTATAAATACCAAGCCACTTGCAAGAAATCACCCATCACTTTAAGTTATACTTTGCATATAAACTCTCACTTATCTCATCTAACTCAGTAGCAACTCACTTATGTGATTCTCTTATGTAGAAAGGAAGTTCACAAGTTCATCCGAGAAGTTACAAGTTTCAACTCAACGTTGCAAGACTTGTTAGACTTTTATTGTGTAAACTCATATAGTTTATACTTCATTTGTATATTGTTAAGAAGTGATCAGTTAGTATTTTAGTCCTCAAAATACATTAAGTGATAGGAGTGGTTGTACCTTTGTAAAAGAACTCGGCATCTAGCTTAGTGTCGGAAATAGTGAATAGGCGACGTTAGGGTGGTTCTACCTTGAACTAGGACCAGGTATTTAGCTTTGTACCGGATAAAGTGTAAGCGACAATTGTAAGGGTTTCTCCACCGATGAAAGGAGCTTGTTGACTAGTGCTTGGAACTCTCGAGTTGGAAACTCGGGGCGTGGAGTAGGGCAAGAAAAAAGAGTCCTTGTAGCCGAACCACGATAAACAATCGTGTTGTGGTTTGATCGTTTCTCTCTTTATACTTGCATATTAATTGGTGTTAATTATTTAGAATTGTTGGTTACACGTAAAGCTTTTCAAAGATTAACAAGTTAAAAAGCGGTAAACTATTCAACCCTCTTCTAGTTTTCCACATTTGGCTTCAAGAGCTACGTTACTCAAGATCTTTAAAATATATTGTATTTTAAAACTTGAATCGATCCATGGATTTTGAAAATCTCAAAGAAGGGCAATCTATTCAAAGGCCACCGCTATTTGAAAAAGAAAAATTCCTTGAATGGAAAAGTAAATTTGAAAACTATGTAAGATCAATTGATCAAGATCTTTGGCATATTATTTCCATTGGTGATTTTAAACCAACAAAAACAAGTTTTGAAAATCAAGATGATTATCTTAAATTTGAGAAAAACACTAAAGCTAAGATAATGATTTATAAAGCTTTACCTAGGATTGAATATGAAAGAGTGTATTTTTGCCAAACGGCTGATATTTGGAAAAATATATTAAACTTTCATCAAGAAATATGTCAAGTCAAACATGATCAATTTGATCTTACATATGAGTTGTTAGCCTTAGAAAAACTAATAGATAGACATTTAGTTGAAGTAAATACATGTGCTACGAGTTTAAATGTTTTTAATGAAGGTATAAGTGAAGATGAAAACTTGTGTCTAGCTCAAAGAGGACTTGTTTATGAATCATGGAGTGACACGGATGAAGATGACGACAACTATCCGGTTTGTAGTCATGAAGTTGATAAAACCACAAATAAGGTACAACCTGAAACCGAACACTTTTGTTTTGATACTTTCATCTTAGAATTATCCAAACTAGAAAATGAATCTAAACATTTAAGTAACATGGACCTAAAAGAAATCTTTAACAATGGACCATCAAAATCTGTTGAGAACAATTTTGAAAAGGAAATCATATTGGAAGATAAAATGTCTAGATTTGAGAGTAATATTGATATTGACCTAGAATGCAAAATATGTCAAGACTACAAACATGAAATTAAAAGACAAAATGAAAAAGGAAAGATGTTAGTTAAATTTGAAGAAAGTTCAAAATCCCTTGAAAGATTATTGAAAAGCCAAAAGGCATTTAGAGATAAAACCGGATTAGGATTTAACTCAAATGAATCTTCAACAAGTAAAACTAAGCAAGTTAAGTTTGTTAAGCCTAGAAGAGAAATTTAGAAGTAACTCCATCTCTAATAGAGACTTACGATAAAAGGATTAAGGATATCATGTTTCGTGCTTTTATATGTTTGTCTAACCTCCCTGGATTCACAAGTATTTGAGTTTCCAAGCTTTCCTACAAGTCAAGATAAAATGCTTAATGACTATCTTCATGATAGCTTCTCTATGGAACTTAAAAGGTACGCATTATTTCTACTTACCTATTGATTGACACATGCTTTTAGCTTAAGATTCATCGTGTGTAGAATTAGTAGTTCATAACTTTAGTTGTTCTTTCTTTAGTAAGTTATAACGAAGATTGGATCCTCTGGGGTCAAAGGATTTCCACATAACTATGAATGGGAGACATAAGGTGCATCTTTTCACTTACCCTTCGGACATAGAAAATTGGAACTCTCGAGTGACTCTCACTTAATACTTTTCTACAAGTGAGGTAACTAAGAATCTCCTTAGTGATAAGATAACCAACACTTTTATGATACTTGCAAATTCAATAAATAAAATACTCCACAATAGTTTATGAGATAATATCATCTAAACACAAAGATTTGAATTTTAAATCATATCTTAAAAACTATCGTTTAGTAAATCTTTACATGAAGTATACAAAAAGTAATGGAGTACATCAAAACATTTTTTTTTGGGAGAAAACATTGTACTCTAAAACATCAAGGTTTTGCACATTAAAATTCAATTTTAAGTTTTATGAAAACATACTTCTTGGATGGTGTCATAATAATAAAGGTTACACTATTTTGAACAAGGAAACCTAATGAATCGAGAAATTGTTAAACTTAACACTCAACTAATGACCATCTTACTTTAAGACATCACCTTCGGTAAATTATGATTTAGTGAAAAATTGAATAACGGTAAGATAAGAGAGATTAGGAAATGTCAAGGAAGATGGACTATTAAATAAGAGAATTTACTAAAGGATTTAAAAGTCTTTCATTAGATTAGTGTCATTAGGAATTTTGATAAAAGAAACCATAAAGACATGAACTGGAATTAACGTATGTTGTCTCGTGTCAAGGATTGGTTTAAAACAAAGCCACCCACTTGAGAAGCTGGTCGATAGCTACGTAAGCTGGTGTACAGGTTAATAAAGTCTGCAGCTATAAGCAACAATTTTTTATACGGTCGCCGAGTTTGTTCAAACAAATCCGATAAAAATAAAGTTTTGACCTTACCATCTCAATTGAAAAATTAAATCATAATTGGATCTTACAAAATAAATAAAGATGGTGGAAAGAAAATAAACAAAGTCAAGATAAGAATAGTATGAAAGAGTTTTCGCAAGCTCTAAAAAGCAAGGAAAAATCACTTAGAAGTCATTCCTAGTTCCTCACAAGTACACAATGAATTACGTGTTCTATGTCTAAACAAGGATGAGAAAAGTGAATCCGTAGATAACACTAAATAAAGAGACATAATTGAAAGTCTACTTTACCTCACGGCTAGTAGACCCGACATTATGATTAGTGTTTGTTTATGTGCTTGTTTTTTTTAGAAGATACTAATCCACCTTGAAACCGTTAAACGTAGTTTTAAGATTAGTATGGTATCCCAAAGGAACGGGAGTAGACACCGTATTGTATGACAACTTGGACCATGCCAATAACTATGTTGATATAAAAGGCACAAATTGTATTTGTACTTTTACTTAGACATTGTTTCACCTCATGGTTCTTTAAGAAACAAACGTCTCATGCAACTTCCACATACTAAAGCCAAGTCGGGGTGAAAAGCATGTCAACAAGTTCCTTAAAATCAAGAAGGATCTCGTCAACCTCACATTCTTGATTGATGTCATTTTCGTCATTTAAGCAACAACAAAGGAAGCATCGACCTCAATGATAACTTAATCCAATGTACTCTTACTGAATGTATTAAAGTCCATCATCATCGCCTTGGTAAAAATGTTCATTGAGGGACATCTCAACCAAGAAAGTTTCATACGGAAACCACATTGTCAACACGCTCATGAAACCTCTTAAATAAGAAACATTTATTCTTCTTATACTTAGTTTAGGACTCAATGATTCTATAATATAGTATTGAACCTTAGAATAAAATCAAAACAAATCAAAACATTTTTCATCTCTGCTGATATGGCGGAACCTTTCGACTAAACTGGCGGAACCCCCTTTTTGGTTCCGCCTGGTCCGCCAACTCTGTAGATCAAAATATCTCTAGTTTAAACCAAACACTCCCTAACCCACAACAATCACTTATTCACAGCTACTATTCACGACCAAAACATCACCACACACGAAAAATTAGGGCTTCTCTTCAATCATTCTCCACTCCAATCAACTTTGTAAGTATTCTTAACATAATTGTGTTTTCAATCTAGGTATAACATCTTCATTTACACACTATAATTAAAATCTTAGGGTTTATGCATAAAATTGTTAATTCATGAAAAACCTAGGTTAAAAACAAAACTAATCATGTTTCCCCTTGATTATGTTCTTTCATTCTTTAAAAAACATCACAATTAGCCAAACATCCCTTATAAAACCTTTTTGAAAAATCACATTCACCATTGGGACATAACACTTCATCACATTGTTAAAACAAACGAAAAACATTATGTAAACATCATTTGCACAAAACTCTTGAAAAAGATAATGCATAACCCATATGCATTTTTGATTACATTTAAAATTACATTAGAAACATTAGGGTCATCATGTGTTTTAAGACAAAATTTGCATCATAAAAACGTTTTAAGCATCAACATGTATCTAAGATGACCACATCTTCACATTGCTTGCATAAAGGCTCACACTAGATCACTCTTACTTTAAAAAGTCATTGATCTCAACTAAAATATAAAATTTTGTGATTTCTAGGAATCAACATGCCTCCCGTAACATTCTCCGATCACAAAGGCAACCTCAAGTATCTACCCAAACACCGTATGACCAAAGGTCTTACTCCACACCGAGTCAATGTCTTTAAAGGGCTAGAGAAACGTTATGTTCATGAGGGGAGAACCATTGACCCATCCTTTCTAGAAGGAAACTCCATTCGCCAAGACTTAGCTACCATCAACTTCGATTGTCTCCTAGATATTGACGAGCCAATTTGTCCTAGGTTCATTCTAAAATTCTATGCTACCGTAGATCTCTCGAGTGATGAAGATGGTGAGACATCCGTGGAATTTTTCATCAATGAACACAAAACGGTTTTGTCTCTAGATAAATTTTCTAAAATCCTTGGTATTCCAAACAATGGCACTTGTATTTACATGGACAAATGGCCACTCTCTACTCTAGAAACCATTGAACAAGATCCCTCCTATGCCACTCCTGTTGTTAGCAAGGAAGTGCTTCGTGACCATCTCTTCACAAGAACTTCCATCACTAGGAAAAATCGTTCGGGAAGTGAAGTGAACAAAGACCCGTTTGGAATGGAACTAAATGAACTTAAACCTCAATTTAAGAAATGGGAAGAGGTTCTTAGGGCTAATGTCATAAGTTCCATAGGAAATAGAGATCATGTGAATACAAGTCTAAGTTATATGCTATTTAGTATCTCCACTAGACAACCCTTCAATTTGGCTTACTACATGGCTAAAAGAATGGCCGATATACCTCTTAATGGAAAAACTGCTCTCCCATATGGAATGCTTCTCACCCGTTTCTTTAGAGCCGTCTCACCTTTTCCACCAAATAGCCCGGGTGTTCGCCTTGATTATCCACTCATTCCCCACACCTTTGTTCCTCTTAGTGGTAAGAGAGTCTTTAAGACTCAAGGGANGAATACAAGTCTAAGTTATATGCTATTTAGTATCTCCACTAGACAACCCTTCAATTTGGCTTACTACATGGCTAAAAGAATGGCCGATATACCTCTTAATGGAAAAACTGCTCTCCCATATGAAATGCTTCTCACCCGTTTCTTTAGAGCCGTCTCACCTTTTCCACCAAATAGCCCGGGTGTTCGCCTTGATTATCCACTCATTCCCCACACCTTTGTTCCTCTTAGTGGTAAGAGAGTCTTTAAGACTCAAGGGAAATGCCTTCGTTCTCCTTCACCTTCATCCTCATCTTCATCAATGAGCGAAGACGATGGTCTTCCAAACTCTAAGTTAGCCCCTCTCGAGTACCTTGAAAAACTTTCCACCATAAAAAATGAATCAGAAGAATTCAAGCAAACGAAAGGAATGTGGAAGCGCATTGGAAGGTACATTGGAAAGATGAAGAAGAAGTTGGATCGCTTGTGAGAGTTATGTTTAAGGAGCGTTTGGCACAATTGAGTTTAGGACTTTTTAGACATTAAAACTGTGTGATCTATGTTATTTTGTACTTCTATGCTTTATTATTATGGGTGGACAATGTATCGGTTTAACTATGTATGCAGGACGACGACATTTGAAATGTTGTCAAATTTTCAAATATGCGAAAATTTCACCAAGTATAGGAACCTCCGATCAAATTCTATCGGTAAGAGTGATTTTACATTCATTTTTTGCATTTCCTATTCAAATATATCTTAAATTTTATGTTCCAAGAGTTTTCGGAAAAATTGGATTTCGTCTCGACCCTCGTGCAAGTGTTCTGTCTGCTCTCAGACACCTGGCGGAACTGACGGAACCAAAAACAGGGTTCCGCCAGTGCAAATTTCTGGGTAAACCCAGTTTGGCCCAACGGATCAGACGGAACCCAAAGTAGGGTTTCGCCTGTGTAAACGGTTGGTTCCGCCAGTTACCTGCAGAAAACGTTTTGTTTTTCTAAAATTTACACCTTTTGGAAAGACCTAATCATTCTCATTAGTAAGAAACATCTTCCCTTAATTCAAACCAAAACATTATGATCACTCATACTCACTAGAACGATTAGGAAGCTTCTTCCCACCAAAATTCCAATTCAAACAATATAAACCCAAGGAACCTTTCTTCATAAAGCAAGGAACCCTCCATAAGGTTCCTTGAAATCCGTGGAACTTCCTAACCAAATCACTTTCCATGATCACATAGCATTTAGTGCATAAGTTAGTCTTTCACTCCATCCAACTCCATTGAATTGACTTCCAATGACTTGACAAGTTCTTGGAACTCTTCCAAATGATGAGAAACCTCCAACTTTGTATGGAACAACATCAAATCCAAACACTCCTTTCCATAACATGTTCTTCCTATAAATCAACCAACATTCATACTTCCAATTCACACCATTACCACCACTTCTCTTAATCTCATAAGCCTAGGTAACCAAATTATTGAGATGACTAAATCCAACACTTCATCCGAATCATCAAGATCTATTAGGAAAACCGCTAGGATTAGTGTAAAACCATCACTACAAGAAAAGGGAGTTTTTGGGATGAACCATTTTGGAACGGTCAAAGAATCATGCCAAATACATGTATTTGGCACTTGTTGGACAACCGTGCCAAAAAAATAGGTATTTGGGACGGCTATTAGAAATTCGTTCCAAATACGCATGCATTTGGAACACTTTCTAATAATGGTGTCAAATATATATGTATTTGGAACGGTACGAGTAACCGGTCCAAATACTTGTGTATTTGGGACGGTTAGTACCACCGGTGCCAAATTTATCTACGTATTTGGAACACTATCCAATGTTGGTGCCAACTACCTATGTATCTAGAACGGTTGGTACGAACGGTACTAAATACGTATATGTATTTGGAACATTATCTAATGTTGGTGCCAAATACTTATGTATTTGGAACTGTTTTTATAGCTTATGGAAAATACGGATATATTGGGTGCGATTTTTATTAATTCTTATGTATTTGAAACATCTTTGGAAAGCTAACCAGTTTACAAATCTTTCCCGCACGTATTGACTATATTTTGCTTTTATTATCTTAGACTTCAAATTAAAATTCATAATCGAATTTATTAATTTAGTCTAATGTTAAATAGCTATAATTCGTCACTAACTTAAGATCGACTTTATTAACTTTTAATCTCTATAATTAATCTATATACCGAATTAATATCTATCAAATTACTTGAAATGGGCTGCCTTCTAATTTTGGTGAGTTAATTTTGTTGTTTTGAAATAAACATTTTTTCCTTTGAGGTCGAGTTAAAAATATTCATATTATACTAAGACGGATAAACATATGATCGAGGTCATGTATGTTCAAGTTACCCAATAGGGCGAATCTTTAACTCAGATGTACGTGTTAGAATGATGTGAACTCCATATCTTATTCAATGTTATTAATCAACATTAAATATCTACCCTAACGCGTATCAGCCCGTTGAACAATTTGTCCGAGCCCGTTAATACTTATCTATCGTCTAATACTCTTCCACAAATCCAGCGGAAAAATCGCAAAAGTCGAACTGGAGTGTAAACTATAATTACTGAAGAAAACAAAAAGAAAGACAGTTATATTGTTAAAAATTAAAAAGTTCTGAACTAATTGACTCAGTCTAAAACTTGAAACGAACTCAACTTTGTATTAATTTTCACTAAAGCTTATTTAAGTAATCAAGGCACTCGAGCTCGGCTCTACTAACTCAACGTATGAACATTAGAATAACATGATTATACAAACTAATTTATTTCGACTCGGTACTTTAAATGCGACTGGACTCGAGTTGCCTATAAAGTACGAAATTTATGTATACCAAAGGGTATAANCAATAACGTAGACAATTTTTTGTTGAGTAACTCGTGCTCTAACTCGACTCGAACTCATTGTTCATGCTGAGATTTATTAAGCCTGGAACATAAGCTTGATCCCGGAAAACGAGTTCAAAGAATGTTTAACGAGTTGAGCTCGAGCTTATAATAGCTTAACTCGAGTTATTATCAAAATTTCAAACTTGTAAGATTTATACAATTTATCGTATATTGTGTACTCCCTCCGTCCATAATAAATGTTAACTTCAAGTATGACTAAAGTTTTTAGAAAACCCTACTAACTACACTCTCCACCAATTAAGTACAATATCATTTCTTCTCAGTAAAACCGTTTCTCGTTGGTTGAAATGCAAAGTGGACACTTAATTTGAAATGCAAAATGGACACTTAATTAAAACTATATACTAACTTTTATAAATTTTTGTCGAAAAACAAAAATATGTTAACTTGTTATATACTTGTAATCATGATAGTTTATATTGTATATAAACAGGGCCGTCTCGTTGTTTTTGATGCCCTAAGCAATAACAATAAAGAGACCCTATTACAATTATAAATTAAAAAGAAAATTGCATATAAGCTTCAATTATAATACTCATATATGTTTAATATTTTACATATTTATATGCAAAACTGATAAAAATGTGGCATTAAGTGGAGGCCCTGTATTGCACACCATTTCGAGATCCCTTTGTATATAAATACAAAATATTTAAAATTTTAATGATATTGCAAATGAAAATTTCAAAATTTCCCAAAACTTTTGAGCGGGTTCATGCTAAATAAAAAAAACTTGAGCGGGTATTTTGTTGATATTTTCTCGGGGCTCCTCAATAGCAAGCAACATTATTCATTCTATTGTCAGACAGTTTATTATTTCCAATTAGGTTTCACAAAGGTCTTTTAGCCTTAAATTGGAATACATATGTGGGATCTCGTTGAGTTCCTACCCCAGAACTATTAGATCTCATCAATTCCATTCCGTTGAATTCCTACACCAAAAAAATTAGGAAACCAAAAGTCAATCTCAAGCTTGGCACAATGGTTCCAAACAGAATCTCTCATCTGCTTATATATTCACAATCGTATATTATTACGTACCATTTTTTGGGGTCACCACAATCCTATGTTCCTATACTTGCATATGGATGATTAAGTGTTTCATGTTTTTTAATCGTATATACCCATGATATAATAATTAAATTAGTTATTTAAGATTTTGAGGTTTTGGATTATTATAGCGGATCCACACTGTCAAGTTTGCCTTGTTAATCTTGTAATCTGCCTTTGTAATTTCACTGGCCAAATGTGCTTCTAATTTTCTAGTTATTTGATTGTGTCCTACTCAGTTTTCGGATAGCAGTTCACGTTATTTGTATTCCTTATTCAACAGTTTTTCTATCTTAGGTACTTTGGCAATTTGAGTTGGTATCTTTTGTGGTGCAATTTTACTTATATGAGGTCTTATATGCAGCTATTATTTGCATCATTGACATTACATATCCAATTTGTTTTCTTTGAATATGTTTTAGCATTATTGACATCACCGACGCACTGGGAATTATTCTTATTACTATATGTATGTTACTGATTATTTAGAACATTTAAGTAGTGGGGCTATCCTAAATGCTTATCTTAAGAACTTCTACCAGAACTGTAAAACCCGAAAATCCGTCTTTCCTAAAATTCCCATATAATTTGAATTTTTTCTAAACTTTGTACCATTAAATATTGAACCTATAACTTAAGCTATGATATGAAATAAATCGAACAACATTTGTTCATAATAAAAATGACACAAACTTATATCCTAGAGATGTCACACGTTAAGAATGTTCACAATAAGGGTCAAACATATAGTTAAATTTTGTACACAATACATTCCTAAATACTTATCCTACATAAATATATTATATTGGACCCATTCTCAAATCTTTGTACATCTTGCACACGATACAAACTATTGAGATAATATATCATTTGAAAAATATAGAAAGAATGAGTCTTTCCACTCCTCATTTTGCTCGGCAACTATTCTCCCCATATATCTCCTATTTTGCTACCATTTCACAAAACCGTATTCCCATTTACTCACATAAAACCCTAAATAGAAAAAAAAATGACGGCAGCCCTATATATTGTCTCTCCAAGAAATAAACAAGTTACGACGGTATAGCAAGTGATGATCGTTGGGTTCATTCCTTGGTGTGATCGTGTGTGTGGCTTTGATTAGAAAGGGTTTTACCCCGTTGTGGCTACTACTGGACGCACACAGCAAGAAGAAAGGTTCCAGTTCTGACTTCGTTTCGATTCATGCGTAGGTTGGAGAGTGGTGGAACCCAAGATTGGGTTCACGTTAGCATTGTTTGTATTTTTTTATTTGTACGTGTTCGCATTGGTGTTTAGAATGTTCGGTCTCAGTTCGAGTGATGGAATCAGGTTGTGGTTCGATAGCTTGCGGTATTGGTTTCATGATGGGTACGTGTTTAGCTGTTGATGTACGCATGAATTGGGTCTCGATCATAATCGTTTAATATTAGTTATCGTTTTTGAATTGGTGTTACACTCGTGTTCAGCTATCTCGGAGTTGTGGGTTCGATCGTGTCCAGTTGTACCTTCATTTTCGTGTCCTCGTTCGCCTTCAAACTCTGCCTATTCACGTTGGTCTTGAAGGTATATATATCGTAACTCTAACTCTATAATGAATTCTAAGATCATACGCTATATAAGTGACCTAGTTATATAACTTTATGAACTTACAGAATTAAGACTACACCAGCATGATATTCACATGCATGTAATGATATGGAACCAGGAAGTAGATAAATATACATACAAATGAATTTGTCACATAAAATCATGAAGGTATAAATCATACATGTGTCGTTCTTCACTTCTGTTTGGGTCATTCGAATATGTGTAATATACGTTTTTGTTTTGGTCATTGAAACATTTGTACAATCTTAAGTATACGCTTAGAACCTGGTGTTTGCGTTTGGTTTGAGTCAAGTTTGGTTTCAGTCTCTTTTCGACCTGTCTTTGCTAGGCTTGATTTACATCTCAACTATGACTTTACTAATAAAATGATTATATACTACACTATTATTTATAATGTAATCTTAATATATTGTAACATGAGTTATGCTAGAATCTGATGAGAATTGAAGTATAAAACATATTAACCCATTTATGAAACTAAAAACTATACCAGTTATGATGATGTACAATTGTGGTTTGGCGTTAAAATAATGGAAACGCATGAACTTTACGTACTATCTTAGTAATCAAGTTAAAGAAGACATATATCAGATATTTATATGGAAGAACTATTATACTAAATTTCGAATGGGAGAGTGTGTATATTATGGGTCTTAAAGAGAGTTAACGAGGAATGGATTAAGGGGGTGTGTCGCGGCTTATTTAAAACAACAAGAGAAGTGGTTGTCTCGGCATATTTTTAACAAGAAGGTGTCATGGACTTGGTTGTTTTCGAAATAAAAAAAAACCTTGGGTCGTCGCGGCATAAATATTAAGCTCGTGGGTACGTTAATAAATTTCATAAAATTATAATGACGGGGTCCAAAATTATTTTCTTTATATTGATTTATTAAAATAAACTTTAAAATAATTTTATTTGACATTTTAATATTTAATTTTTGATAATTTATATTTTGACCCTAAACTTTACTAAATAGTCGTACTTAACCCTAACTTATTATTTTAGTCATTTTAAACCTTAAATATTATTTAATCGTCAATAATAACCTTAATGTATTAAATTACTAATTCGGGAAAGTTACTAAAGATGGGAACTTATTAAATATGGCAAGTCACTAAAAATGGAAGGCATACTAAAATAAGTAACGTGATCCAATGGGAACATAAAGTAATACTTGATTATCATATTCGTGTAGATCCGGTGAAGCGGGAGTAGTTGTCATTCCTTTGTGATCATCTTTGGTGTTTGTTTGCTTTCGTCAAGGTACAGATATTCTACCCTTTCTCAATATGGGTTCTGATCTCATGACTTTGATTCGTTTGCTATGATATGATTCGTTTGATATGAGCCTTGCTATGACTCCTCTGATTTGATTCTGATTTGCTATCCACTTTGATTATGATTATGTGATTACTAATTATTATGAGACTCAGTTATATTATGCTCTGGGAGCATTCTGTTTTGTTATGCTCTGGGAGCATTCTGTTATGGATAGCTTTGCTTTGTTTGTTCTGATATGTTCTGTTCTGATGCCCGAGTTTACTAACTACTCATGGAGGTACCATGGGCGTGTCATCGAGGCACCGATGGCATGACACTATCTGGGGCGGTGTGATTAGTCCCCGGCGTCCCCGTCTGTTTATGATATGATATGNATTCAACAGTTTTTCTATCTTAGGTACTTTGGCAATTTGAGTTGGTATCTTTTGTGGTGCAATTTTACTTGTATGAGGTCTTATATGCAGCTATTATTTGCATCATTGACATTACATATCCAATTTGTTTTCTTTGAATATGTTTTAGCATCATTAACATCACCGACGCACTGGGAATTATTCTTATTACTATATGTATGTTACTGATTATTTAGAACATTTAAGTAGTGGGGCTATCCTAAATGCTTATCTTAAGAACTTCTACCAGAACTCACTAACAAATATAGCAATACATGAGCTGTTCTTTTAGTATGCGTTATACAAACCATTTAGATACTAATCTTAGAAGTGCTTAGTAAAATTGGTTGTAGTTCAAGAAAAAACAAGTAAAATTCTGATTGAACAGTATTTAGTTTATGATAGTTACTTTAGAACTGAAACGTAAAGGTGATATAAATACTATGATTGTATAGCTTTATAATTTACCGATTAGGTATCTTTATATTTTTTTAACTAATGTTGATTCTGAACCATACTTATATGATCTTCCTGCTCTGCAGGCACATTCGAACCTCAACAAGACATATAGGAAATGTATTCAAGTCCATTGGAAGAAGGAAAATGAGGTCCTCTAAAGTCAACTGCTTCACCCGAAAGATGGTTGATATATGTCCATAATTGACTTAGCTTATGATCTCCTATTTGTTGGTTGGTAAGCAGATATGATATCTTTTGTGTTTGTTTAGTTAATTCATTTGACTCACTTCACTCTATAAAGTTGTTTTATGTTAATGGTTTTCCCTAATTCATATCGTATTACTTTGATACCAGGGGCACCCTTCATTGAACTAATAGATCCATGCATAGTTAATGTAAATGCTTTATAAATGGAGGCCAATTACAGGGAAAAAGGTACAACATTACATATGTGTTCATAAAAAACCAAAATATCCCTAACAGAGAAGAGAAAGAAGGTTGATGGGAAGCAAAACAGATATGCAACAGTTGTTAGAAAGCCAAACAGAGAAGAGAAAGAAGGGTTTCTTGCTAAGCTTCAACAAACACAAGATTGGTTGTATGAGGATGCTTAACGTGAAACTAAAGATGTAAGTATCGCGAAACTTGAAGAGGTAAAAAAACATTGTTTTTCGCGCTTCTTAGAATGTTTTTTTCCCCATATATAAGATGCCAAACTGACACATTGCAAAACAAATGCAGCAAGGTAACCTAATTGAACAACGGTTCAAGGAGCACGGTGTCAGGCTATAGGATAGAGACACGAAATATAGATGTTCAGCAGGTATCAACTTATATAAGCAACCATTTTGTCGCTGGTATGTTTTGTAGGAAAGATCACAGAAATATTATAACTTATATTTGCTTAGTTTAAGAAACGAATCAAGGTTTTAGGATTATTAAGAGACTATTAAATTTTATTCGTGTTTTGAGTGAAACATACTTTCACATTTTTCCCTCAACTACTTTTACAGTCTTCTTTCCTATTTTTAAGGGCAAGTTTAGAACTGGTTATACAAGGAAGTTCAAATAATGAATCAGATATTGTTTTGGAAAGTGGTATTAAACGTATGGCGTTTGATTTTGATTTAGGCGATTAGGATTTAATATTTTTGTTAACCTATTGGTGTTTCAAGTCTATGACTAAACAAGGATTCATTAAATCCATTAACTCTCATCATTGTTTCTGGTTATATATCTAGAAACTATATAAGAAAATTTCTTACATTAATTCTACATTTTCTTTCATGTTAGTTAGGTTTGAAGATGCATATACATTGTGGCAGTTTCAAGATGCAAATATGCCTGCAGCTAAGAGAAAGGAGCTCTAGAGGACACAAATGGAAAGAGAAAATTTGCAATCGTTCCGAAAAACGCAGTGATCGATAAGTTTGTATTTAAACATCCCGATGCGAAGCGCGGGGCATAAAACCCTGATGTATTCAAGTGACCATGTTGACTTAATTTTATTGATGACTAATAAAAATTGAGTTCTATCAATTTTTGGCTTCGGTTGAATTAAATTTGTGAAAAATTGAGATGGTTGGTTGCTACGATAACTAACTAATTGTCGAATGTATAACCGTGCCAAATGACTTCTATAACAAACACAAAAAACTGCCAAATGTTTTTTTTTGGCAAGGCGGATAAAAATGTGCCAACTACGTTTGGCACAACAACGAAAACCGTGCCAACTACGTTTGCCACGGTAGATAAAACCGTCCTAATTAATTTTGGCATGGTAAATAAAACCGTCCCAAATAAGCATTCGGTACGGGAAATAGATTGGTACCAAATACGCATTTTGGCACGGGAAAGGAATTGGTACCAAATATGCATTGGGCACGGGATATAAAAGTGTGACAAATGCCCATTTGGGACGCAAGATTATCAACCGTGCCAAATACCTCACTCATGGCACCCCAAAGTTAAACCATCCCAAAAACCGTGCCAAATACTATTTAGCACATTTTCAACCCGACCCAAATGTATTTGGCTCCATCATATTTAGGACGGAGCCAAAAGTGTGCCAAAGCCGTCCCAAATAGCATTTGGCACGGATTTGTAAGTATTTGGCACAGTTTTCCACTCTCCCAAATACCACTTTTTCTTGTAGTGCATGTTGCTTCAACAAAACCATTCAACTAAGCTCATCATCATCAAGTGATTCCTCACTCAACATTTCTTCACCTATTCAAGATACAAACTTCCTCAACCTTGCTACTCCAACACCATCTCCAAAACCTTGCAATGCAAACATAATCACTACTCCGCGACCAACTAAAACACCAAGTGATTCAACACCATCTTCCGCACCAACTCAACCATCAAAAACTCCATCACCTCAATCACTTTAATCACCAACATTAACACCAATGGAACTTTTCCAAACACCACCAACATCACCACATCCATTTTTGGAAACTTTAGAAGACCTACCACCTAGAGCATCAAACCCACCACCATTGCCTCTTTTTGAAACCATTGCTCAAATGGAAACCCAACAACAACCGAGCCTTCAACCAAGTCGTTCTTTAGATCATGAACCACATCAACCATCATTGGTAGAGCGTTTGGCTTACCGATATGCTAGACCCTCAATCTTTCCACAAGATCAAGTTCATGTACAACCAAGACCATTATTGTTCCACCCAACTCACAAAGACATTCATGGTCCTCTTTACGGAGAACCAAGCTTCCACTACCATGATCAGCAACAAGAACTCAACACTCGTTTGAACCATTTACATGCTTTCAAACATATGGTTGACTCTCATCTCAAACATGTCATAGATTTCCAAACAACTCTATACTCATCCATTGTAGGAAATCAAAACACCTCTCAACCATCCATATTTATTCCATCAACAACCAATAATCCACCAACAACCAATGAAATTCCTCTTCCACCAAATTTTCCCCGCCATGATTGCGAACATTGTGAGAGAACCGCTCCCATAAGTGAACAATGTCAAACGGACATTCGTGAGCTAACATATGAAATGAGATTTATCCTAAACCACATTTTGGAACGTCTAAATGCCATCTCTCATCCACCAAAACACCCTTAGACCGTGATTTAAGAGGATGTTTCTTATTATGGATTATGATCATCTTTTTATAGTTGTAGTAATGTCCTTTACTTTTAAGTTATTTTCATTTTTTCCTTTCCTCAAAAGTAGAAGTTTTATTTCTTGTCTTTAATTTGACCTTTGTCAAAATTAAATTTTACTAGAAATAAAAATCAATTCTACTATATTGGGCATATTATGGATTGACTTTTAGGAGTATAATGTGAGTTCTCATTTGCTCATTACTTGTTCTATACTTGTTTCTTGTAGCAACTAACTCTCTTTTGTAGGTTCAAAATCCATGAATCCTCACTTGGCACTCCATTTAGTGGGAGTATTGTCCAAGGGGGAGCATTTTCATAATTCAGCTTCGCATATCTTCTTTTTGTTTCGACAAAAAGGGGAGAAAATATATCTTAACTTATGAAACTTATAATGATTTTCATCAAATAAGTAAAACAAGTTAAAATATAAACTTTTAAAGACTTAACACTAGAATTAGTGATTTACCTAAAAATAAAGTTTATGTTTTGTCATCAACAAAAAGGGGGAGATTGTTAATACAAATAACGCCGAAAAACGTTATTTATATTTTACGATCTTTTCTAAGTTTTATTAACGACAAAGTGTAAACTTTAGTTTTTAGTAAAACATGATTATAGTTTAAGTCTTGCTTAAACTAGACTTTATCTCATTTGCTACACTTACATATTAAACATAACATTGTTATATTTCTAAATATAGAATATATAACATGACATCATGTCATGCATTATAAGCATTTATGGAAAGCTTTCTTTATTGACTTTCCATAATGTCTCTTACACATTTAGAAGGTTTCTCACTCTATCTATTATGTGTTAACTTGAACAAACATGGTTTGACATTGCTTGATATGGAAAGATTTCTTGTAGTCTTTGACTGTCAGACCTGGCGGAACCCTTGGGGTACAAGGGTGGAACCCTTGTTTTGGTTCCGCCGGATCCGCCAGTCTGCTGGTTTGGTTGGCTATAAATACTAAGCCACTTGCAAGAAATCACCCATCACTTTAAGTTATACTTTGCATATAAACTCTCACTTATCTCATCTAACTCGGTATCAACTCACTTGTATGATTCTCTTATGTAGAAAGGAAGTTCACAAGTTCATCCGAGAAGTTACAAGTTTCAACTCAACGTTGCAAGACTTGTTAGACTTTTATTGTGTAAACTCATATAGTTTATACTTCATTTGTATATTGTTAAGACGTGATCGGTTAGTATTTTAGTCCTCCAAATACATTAAGTGATAGGAGTGGTTTTACCTTTGTAAAAGAACTCGACATCTAGCTTAGTGTCGAAAATAGTGAATAGGCGAGGTTCTACCTTGAACTAGGACCCGGTATTTAGCTTTGTATCGGATAAAGTGTAAGCGACGATTGTAATGGTTTCTCCACCGGTGAAAGGAGCTTGTTGACTAGTGCTTGAAACTCTCGAGTTGGAAACTCATGGCGTGGAGTAGGGCAAGGAAAAAGAGTCCTTGTAGCCGAACCACGATAAACAATCGTGTTGTGGTTTGATCGATTCTCTCTTTATACTTGCATATTAATTGGTGTTAATTAATTAGAATTGTTGGTTATACGTAAAGTTTTTCAAAGATTAACAAGTTAAAAGGTGGTAAACTATGCAACCCCCTTTTTGTTTTCCACATGCACAAACTGAGCACGACTAACACTTCACCTATTCAACACGAATACGATCATGCAGCCTTTTTGATCAGATTGTATAATGGTAAATTCTTATGATAAGATTCTGCACAAACTGAGCACGACTAACACTTCACACTTCACCTACACTTTGTCATCTTAAATTCTTATGATAAGATTGTATAATGCTTTCAAGCTTTTAAAATAGAGACAACAGATATGCATGTATAAAAGTGAATAACATAATGTTAAAAGGTGGTTTAGGGTGCGTTTGGATGACAAATATTTGTAAGTTTTTGGTGGTTTTGAATTTTAAATTCACCCAATCATCATGTTTGATAAGTTATAAAGGGTGGGCTTGAATATGGTGGGACCTAGAAAAGTGATGGTTTCTTAACTCACTAGTTGAGTGATACATTTAAAAATCTGTGGGACTACATTAATTATAGTAGAATAAAATACTAAACTGCCTGTCAAATAAATCAATATACACATAAATAAATCCATGATTGACTTTTTCAAAGAGTAATTAAATAATTACTCGAATTACATTCTAGTTCCCTAGATAGCCAAACACAAAAATAAATTTTAAAATCCTCATTTTTTAACTCTACAAAATACAAAAACCCACACAATTATTAAACCCATAATTTAAATTTCACGAACCAAACACCCCCTAAGAGTCTTTTGTTGTGAACAAAATTTTGAAGCAATTTGGTGTGAAAGGATGGTGATCGACTCTGTGCACCATGCACATATTACGGGCTGAAGATTGTGGCCAAGGGTTTCTCAAAAAAAATTTTGGTAAAAGGTCAAAGACCCGGAAAATAAGGGGGTGGCGATGGTGATGCAAAAAAAATGTGGCCAACACATTTTTAACCAATCAAATGCCAACAACACATTTCATAATTCACCATGACTTTCCTTCATTTTTTAGTAGCAATGGTGATGCAAAATTAACCAATCATATATTTTTTTTATTTTTCTTATTTATAAATATACTAAACAATTATATAAAAACATTAAATTTTATTAATAACTTAAAGAAAATTACAAAATGCTTAGAAAAAAAATTATAAAACCACTATTCATCAAGGTATGGCAAGTCTTGAGCCGCTACGTGCTCTGTAAGATCATATCGGAGACGGTTATGGATATCTTCGTTGAGCAACTCCTGTAGAACACTATCATCATAAACTGGTGCGACCGGCGGATCCATTATATGGACCGGTGATATTGCCATCCCATCGTCTTTTAAAATCATATTGTTCAATATTATACACGTATAAACAATATTTTGGATTTTTGGACGGACATAAGCCGGAGAGGACGACTTAGAATTAACCATTTTCCCTTTAGACGACCAAAAGCTCGTTTGACATCCTTTCTTGCAGACTCTTGTAGCTTCTTGAATTTATTTTCTTTTGGGTCAGTGGGATACGGATATGCTTTAACAAATGTTGAATACCTAGGATAGATTCCATCGGTAAGATAGTATCCACGTTTGTAAAGCCGTCCACCCAAAACAAATGAACTGTTTGGTGCCGTTCCATTTATCTCAGTAACATACAACGGAGACTGATTCAAAACATTGATATCGTTATTTGAACCGGGAGGACCAAAAAACGAATGCCAAATCCATAAATCATTTGAAGCCGTCGCCTCAAGCATAATAGTCGGGTATTGGTGATCACCTCTCTTATATTGGCCTCTCATATACTTAGGACAATTTCTTCAAACGAAATGTGTACAATCAATGCTACCAAGCATACCAGGAATGTGATGTTTTTCTTCATGTGCCTCGAATATGCGTGCAACGTCATGGGTTGTCGGCCTACGTAAGAAATNTATATATATATATATATATATATATATATATATATATATATATATATATATATATATATATATATATATATATATATATATATATATATATATACCTCCCATATAAAGGAAGGATTGTCCTACTATTTCTCCCTCAAAAATACTAATCAACTGCCACGTGTATAATCCGATTTTTCACCATCGTTGGATTACTTTCAATAATTTTGGGCGGAGCATCTAATGAGGGCTTCATTCCAAACATTCACATCTTTGAGGAAAAACACACACACATTCAATCCTCTCAAACCCTCTCCAAGAAAATATCACCGATTAACCAATAGTGTGCCATGTTTCATCTCTGATACCAGAAATCATTATATGGTTTTTCCTCAACAAAACCCTAATCGTAACAATTGATACAACGGATTCACATCCATCTATATTCAAAATGAAGACCGTGGCTATTGTTCAGGTATTAATACAATTAATTTTGTTTATATTTTAATCATCATCCCCAATTTCCAGATTAGTATTTTATTATTAGTTCAGGTATTCAAAGAATTTGTAATTTTATTTGATCATCATCCCCAAATTGCCTTGATATTATTGTTAATAGTAATCTAATTGATCCAAATTAGTATTCATTAGTCATCACCAATATGTTTAGGAACGTTTGGGGCATTCAGTAGTCATCATCATCATTATTTTCATCTTGATTTAATCCAAATTGCAATCACATTAATGTTAATTTTATTTTATTCGGTTTGGATTTGTCCAACACAACCATAATTTCATGTTTTTTGAGGTGTTTATCATAATTTTTTTTTATCTTTGTTTGTCTCACATTCATGTTGTCATTTATGTTATTTAAAAAAAATTAGTTTTGTGCTTTTATTTAGGAAAACCATCGTTTTAATAATCATGAAAATCATTTTAGTTCAAATAATTAATATTTCCACTATTTGTTAGGAAAGTTTGAAAAATTGGTTCATAATTGAGGAAATGTTTAAATATAATTTTGATAACATTTAAACCTTTTAAATGTCAATAACAAAAAAACGGATTAGCTTAACTAACATCCTGATTTTTTGCTAATCAATTAAATTTTGAATATTTGCCTTACTGGAATGCAGAGGTTTTATGCATTTAACCTAATTTCTACCACTATAAATTTGTATGCACCATAATCAACTTCTCATTCATCTCTTATCACTTCTTCCTAACAAAAATTCAAAAAGGTTTACATGATGCTTAATATCCTTTATATGTCATTTATATATAAGTTTTTTCCTCTGTTTACCTTAGTTGTGAATATTGTTATATTAGTCTTTTCCTCTATTTTTCATCTGTAGGCAATAAATGGTTGATCAAGCGATTACTTGCTTTGAGTGACATTGACCCTATGCTTGATGACTGCAAAATTCTGGTGAGGGTGGTACATGTATGGAAGGCTCATCCCATCACTAGGCCGAATGAAGTTTGGAGTTTAGAAGTACTTTTCCAAGATCAACAGGTTATAATTTCGAAACATATCCTTTACGCAACTAACATAATTCTTTGTTTATAATTTCGAAACATATCCTTTACGCAACTAATATAAGTCGTATTTTCAGGGTAACCGTATCCAAGCTTCGATTAAGAAGGCAGATATGAATAAGTTTCAAGCTATTTTGGATGAAGGGTCTTGCTACAAAGTGGGAAGCTTTGGGGTGGGTGAAAATGGCGGGAAGTTCCCTCTACTCAGTCACCGTTACAAAATCGGATTCTATAAGAATACGTCAGTGACAAGAGTCGCTCCATTTGACCAGAGTACCCGTGGTTTTAGATTTGAACCCTTTCAGAACATTACGAGAAGGCAATTCAGTGAGACTGATATTGTTGGTAATATATTTTTCTCAAAAATATTATGAATATGATTTTCTTATTTATATGTTAGTAGACTCTCATTATCATGAATTACTTTAGACGGATAATATTTCATCCATCTTCTTATAAGTAATGGCCAGTTTATTTGATCTTTATTGCCTTGCATATAATATGTTTAGGGAATGTTGTTTAGGATAAGTTGGTCATGAAACATTTTATTTTATACTGGCCTCTTTATTTTATCCTTATTGCCTTCAGACACATTTTATGCAGATATATATATATATATATATATATATATATATATATATATATATATATATATATATATAAAGGAAGGATTGTCCTACTATTTCTCCCTAAAAAATACTAATCAACTGCCACGTGTATAATCCGATTTTTCACCACCGTTGGATTACTTTCAATAATTTTGGGCGGAGCACCTAATGAAGGCTTCATTCCAAACATTCACATCTTTGAGGAAAAACACACACAATTAAATCCTCTCAAACCCTCTCCAACAAAATATCACCGATTAAGCAATAATGTGCCATGGAACTTACTTATTTTTTTTTCTTATAGTTGTTTCATCTGTGATACCAGAAATCATTATATGGTTTTTCCTCAACAAAACCCTAATCGTAACAATTGATACAATGGATTCACATCCATCTATATTCAACATGAAGACCGTGGCTATTGTTCAGGTATTAATACAATTAATTTTGTTTATATTTTAATCATCATCCCCAATTTCCAGATTAGTATTTTATTATTAGTTCAGGTATTCAAAGAATTTGTAATTTTATTTTATCATCATCCCCAAATTGCCTTCATATTATTGTTAATAGTAATCTAATTGATCCAAATTAGTATTCATTAGTCATCACCAATATGTTTAGGAACGTTTGGGGCACTCAGTAGTCATCATCATCATTATTTTCATCTTGATTTAATCCAAATTGCAGTCACATTAATGTTAATTTTATTTTATTCGGTTTGGATTTTTCCAACACAACCATAATTTCATGTTTTTTGAGCTGTTTATCATATTTTTTTGATCTTTGTTTGTCTCACATTCATGTTGTCATTTATGTTATTTTAAAAAAAAATAGTTTTGTGCTTTTATTTATGAAAACCATCGTTTTAGTAATCATGAAAATCATTTTAGTTCAAATAATTAATATTTCCACTATTTGTTAGGAAAGTTTGAAAAATTGGTTCATAATTGAGGAAATGTTTACATATAATTTTGATAACATTTAAACCTTTTAAATGTCAATAACAAAAAAACGGATTAGCTTAACTAACATCCTGATTTTTTGCTAATCAATTTAAATTTTGAATATTTGCCTTACTGGAATGCAGAGATTTTATGCATTTAACCTAATTTCTACCACTATAAATTTTTATGCACCATAATCAACTTCTCATTCATCTCTGATCACTTCTTCCTAACAAAAATTCAAAAGGTTTACATGATGCTTAATATCCTTTATATATCATTTATATATAAGTTTTTTCCTCTGTTTTCTTAGTTGTGAATATTGTTATATTAGTTTTTTCCTCTATTTTTCATCTGTAGGCAATAAATGGCTGATCAAGCGATTACTGCTTTGAGTGACATTGACCCTATGCTTGATGACTGCAAAATTCTGGTGAGGGTGGTACGTGTATGGAAGGCTCATCCCATCACTAGGCCGAATGAAGTTTGGAGTTTAGAAGTACTTTTCCAAGATCAACAGGTTATAATTTCGAAACATATCCTTTACGCAACTAACATAATTCTTTGTTTATAATTTCAAAACATATCCTTTACGCAACTAATATAAGTCGTATTTTCAGGGTAACCGTATCCAAGCTTCGATTAAGAAGGCAGATATGAATAAGTTTCAAGCTATTTTGGATGAAGGGTCTTGCTACAAAGTGGGAAGCTTTGGGGTGGGTGAAAATGGCGGGAAGTTCCCTCTACTCAGTCACCGTTACAAAATCGGATTCTATAAGAATACGTCAGTGACAAGAGTCGCTCCATTTGACCAGAATACCCGTGGTTTTAGATTTGAACCCTTTCAGAACTTTACGAGAAGGCAATTCAGTGAAACTGATATTGTTGGTAATATATTTTTCTCAAAAATATTATGATTATGATTTTCTTATTTATATGTTACTAGACTCTCATTATCATGAATTACTTTAGACGGATAATATTTCATCCATCTTCTTATAAGTAATGGCCAGTTTATTTGATCTTTATTGCCTTGCATATAATATGTTTATAATATGTTTAGGGGATGTTGTTTAGGATAAGTTTGTNTTCTTAGTTGTGAATATTGTTATATTAGTTTTTTCCTCTATTTTCATCTGTAGGCAATAAATGGTTGATCAAGCGATTACTTGCTTTGAGTGACATTGACCCTCTGCTTGATGACTGCAAAATTCTGGTGAGGGTGGTACGTGTATGGAAGGCTCATCCCATCACTAGGCCGAATGAAGTTTGGAGTTTAGAAGTACTTTTCCAAGATCAACAGGTTATAATTTCGAAACATATCCTTTACGCAACTAACATAATTCTTTGTTTATAATTTCGAAACATATCCTTTACGCAACTAATATAAGTCGTATTTTCAGGGTAACCGTATCCAAGCTTCGATTAAGAAGGCAGATATTAATAAGTTTCAAGCTATTTTGGACGAAGGGTCTTGCTACAAAGTGGGAAGCTTTGGGGTGGGTGAAAATGGCGGGAAGTTCCCTCTACTCAGTCACCGTTACAAAATCGGATTCTATAAGAATACGTCAGTGACAAGAGTCGCTCCATTTGACCAGAGTACCCGTGGTTTTAGATTTGAACCCTGTCATAACTTTACGAGAAGGCAATTCAGTGAGACTGATATTGTTGGTAATATATTTTTCTCAAAAATATTATGATTATGATTTTCTTATTTATATGTTAGTAGACTCTCATTATCATGAATTACTTTAGACGGATAATATTTCATCCATCTTCTTATAAGTAATGGCCAGTTTATTTGATCTTTATTGCCTTGCATATAATATGTTTATAATATGTTTAGGGAATGTTGTTTAGGATAAGTTGGTCATGAAACATTTTATTTTATGCTGGCCTCTTTATTTTATCTTTGTTGCCTTCAGACACATTTTATGCGGTCAATTTATTTGATATGTATTTGGGGATGTTGATCTTATGTCCATGTTATAGATAATGTTTATATTCTCTTAATATAAGATTACATATGGTTAGCTTGAAAATACTTGAACCTGTCTTCATAATCATACGTTTGTTTTGGTTTTCGTACTCTGTCACTTACATGTAATTATGAATGCGCAGATGTGATTGGGACTATAACATCCATATCTGAACCAATCCCCTATGAAAGTTATGGTGGTTCTAAATTTAGAAGGATTGTCACCTTGGAAGATGTTGAGTAAGAAATATATTTTTCATATATATTAAGTTATCCACTTATATTTACTTAACTTTATAACATAATTACAGCGGTGTCACACTGGATTGCTGTTTCTTTGATGGTTGGGTTGATCGGTTCAACAGTTTGGCAAAGCAATTGAATTCAATGAAGAATGTTGTGATGATTCTTCAGATTGGAAAAGTTAAATACTTTAATGGTAATTTTGTATATTTAACATATGGATCCTTTTAGTTTATTTTTTTAACAGATACAATGAATTAATTGTGCCATATTTCTACTACAGGAAAGCCCTCGGTTAGCAATGGGGCATTTGCAACCAAGCTTTATCTAAATGATAACATTCCAGAGATCAATACTTTTAGAAAAATGTAAGAACTCCATTTACCCAACTAATATGTATTGTATATTATTACCTTTTTTGTTACACTGAAATACATAAGCTTGACCCATCAATTACTATACTCTGTTTTATAGGTACCAAGAGATGGATGGATATGTTGAGAAAAATATTGTGCTCAATATTTTTTCGCCAAGCAAAAAAGAAATCACTGCTGATGAGTTTTTTGAAAATGCTGTTAGGAAAATGGTTGGGTCTATCCGTGAATCTGAATACGTATGACATATTATATTCCCATTATTAGAAACTATGTTTGTATGATTTTTTTAATTCTCAACTTTTGTTTACTAATTTATACATCTGTTTATACAGCAATTTGAATGTATTGTGTACGCGAAGATTCACAAAGTACATCGAGAACACGGATGGTGGTACCTCGCCTGTAAGAAATGTGGGTGTGTTGCCAAAGAGCCAGAAGAACATGGTGAATCATCGTCATCGAAAAAGAAGCCCAAGACTAAGGTGTGGTTCTGCAAACAGCATAAAGAAGTTACTAATGTTGGCCCAAGGTAACTATTTCCCTTATACTAAATTATCATAATACACATCCATCCATCTATTTCCATTATATACTTATAAAATGCTATTATTGTATGTTTATATTAGATACAAGGTAATTGTACGTGTCATTGATGACACCGGCTCAGCATCTCTATTGCTGTACGAAGATATTATCACTAAGCTGGTTGATATCCCATGTCATAAGCTCAAGGCAAAGTATAGAGATCAGGCTGATGACATCTTTCCCGATGAATTAGCTCCCATTGTTGGAAAAAATTGTTGTTTCGCTTTTTGTATTCATCATATAATATAAATAACAACAACCATGTTTACCAAGTCAAGATGATCTCAGAGGATGAAAATATGATAAAGATCTTTAAGCATGGATTCATCAATGAGGTACATGTCAAGCATTATTTATTTTTTAGTACTTTTATTAAACCTTAACTATGTATAACTCATTATTACATTGTTTTTTCACAGGATAATGAAGGAGAGATGCAGACGCCTGTCACCCCTTCTGTGACCACAACCAAATTCAATGCTTTTGATAACATTCCATTCAACATTGAATCCACTCCAGAAATAA
>LBNU01005331.1:82679-116101 GCA_014162995.1 Artemisia annua | reverse complement strand
AAATCCATCGGTTTTTCGGGTTTTCCCCGCGGGTTTCGGTTATCCCCAATTGAATATTATATAGACAAAATGGTGGTATTAATATTAAGCCACACTAAAATCCACCGAAAAAACAAAGGAAAACACCATAATATATTCATTTTTTTTAAAGTTAAAGAAAATGAATATCGTATCAAACGATTTAACCCATTTGGATAATTCATGTACAGAATAAAATATATTATATAATAGAGATACGTATATAAAAAAATATAATGGAAGAAAATATATAATGTATATATATTCTAGTTAATTATAATATTAATAAAGCGGATATAGATTCGGGTAAGCGGATACGGGTACGGGTACGGGTAATCGGGCGGGTATTACCCGAACCCGTACCCGAACCCGTACCCGGCTAAAAAATTATATCAATACCCAAACCCGCATCCAAACCCGCCAACCCGCCCCCGAACCCGACCCAACCGGTTCGGGTTTCGGTTTTCCCCGTCGGTTTCGGGTGCTTTTGCCATCCCTAGTTTTTAGAGGTAGTTCATGATGTGATGTTGGGTCTTTTTTCTAGTACGGAGTAATATTTAGTCTCCCCTTCCTTATCCATAGCCCATAGGTGTAGACAGTACTGTTTCAATTATTCGTTCAAGTTGTATGTATTGAGTTTTAAATTGAAAATCATTTTATGACTAGTTACATGACTTGAACAAATCAAACGGAGTACAAGCACATAAACGATGTATCATCCTCTCATCTTTTTAATTACGATTTTATTTCGCTTATCAGTATTAATTTAGAAAAAACGCATTCTCTCACTCTTATTATTTACATGGTTGACCACGAAACAATACAGTTTTCATTTATTGACGGCATATATAGAATTCACATATTTACAAAAATAAATGTAGTTGTTAGATCTCAATAAGCTTAAAGCAACAAGAAAAAGAGAAACAAGCCTCTAATTTGGCTGATACGTTTGTTGGAGGTTTCTGACCAAACTAAAGTTTAACGTTAGTTTGGAAATATCTATCTGCAAATGGATGCAAGTGGATTGGACTCCCTTTCCCATGTCTATGTGTAGGGATCACAATCAATTGTGAATCAACTCATCAACTAGAGTTTGTATCCATATTAACATATGTTTAATTTTGAATCATTTAATATTTATACTCGTATATGCTTTAGTACTCAGTACTCGTATTATCTTATCTATCCATATCAAATGGATTTAACAGCCAAACATGGAGTGTGTGTGTCTATATATATATATCATATCATAGTACACCAAAGTACTTGTTGCGTTTCAATGATATCTCTTGTCGTATGAGAAGTTCCTCAATTTAATAATTATAGATTCAAGTCATGGTTAGTACGGTGAAATAAGTTTGTTGTATACAATGTGACAAGTGTTACTCGCCGTTAAAAAGAAAAAAAAAATCAAATCATAGTACATATCAAAACACCTTATACAAATTCATGAGTATTTTTTCAGGGGTGGTGATACTTACACGACAAAAAGTGATGCACACACCATAATATCACATTATTAATACATAGGGTATAACATGATATTGGGTGTGTGCATCACTTTTTGTGGTGTAAGTATCAACACCCTTTTTTCCGGGTTGTCTCAATTGTAAATAGTGTTAGACCGTATATTAGCCACATCCTTGTAGGCATTCTTATCTTGATTAGTTGTCTATTAATGTGATTAGTTGTCAATTAGTGGGTAATTATCTATTTACCCAAAATAACTATTGTAACCGTATATTAGCCACATCCTTGTAGGCATTCTTATCTTGATTAGTTGTCTATTAATGTAATTAGTTGTCAATTAATGGGTAATTATCTATTTACCCAAAATAACTATTGTAATACCCCTATATGTATCATTCTCTATTGTATGGAATGGAGGCAATCATTTTACACCGTATATCATTATTACAATATTCAACAAATAGAGCTTGAAACGCTTGTGAGACAAGTTAGCAAGAGATGGTACACAGAGGTAATCATAGCCGTACGTGTTCATAATGTCTAGTTTTTAAAAGGAAAAAGGTCAATCTACGTTGAATGCATCATTCGTATCATTCCTACCTATACATCCATTGTATATCCACACTTTCAAATATGGCTTCGCATGCTTTGCTATAAATACACATTTTTGTTTACATTTCAAAAATACTTATTAGGTACGTGGGTAAACGTTTGAAATTTGCTGATAGATAACTATCAGTCTATCACGAAAAGGTCCATATTTAATTTAAAGTAATGCAAAGTCAATCATCTTTTCATGTCAAATATTTACAACCTAACAACTACACGTATTTAAAATTTACATGATACAGATTATAAACAAAGGAGCTTTTTGAGCTATAGGCCTTGAACCGACCCATCAGCATGACTCCACCCGTTGCTTCCGGATCCGGGCTGCCCATGACATCCCCTGAGCCCGACCCGCTTTATTCGGGTTCACTTTATTTCGCCTTATCAGCTCAGATATTTGCACTTGCCACATCTCCTTCCATCGGATCTTATCCGCCGAATCCGGGTCAAACCGGGTCGGTCTCTTACCCGAAAAAGCCATGTGTAATCCTTTGGACATACAACTATCATACATATATCTAGCTTCCGGGTCGGATAAAGTTTCATAAGCTTCTTGAACCCGAATAAACCTCGTGGTATATTCCTCCATCCTCTCAGGTGGTGACACGTCAGGATGGTACTTTAATGCCATTTTCTTGTATGCTTGTTTTATATCCGAGAGCGTACAGCTCTCGGATATACCTAGTAACTCGTATAATGTCTCATTTTCTGTCGCTGGTTTTGCTAAACCAGCGGCAGAAAATGAGGCTTTTGTAGTTACTTTAGTTGTTCGGAAAGAAATTTGTGGTATTTTAACGTTAGTTTTCTTGTTGAGTTTAAATTGGAGATTAGGCTTAAGTGGTGATATTGGTAATTTGTTTGATGAGTTTAAGAAAGATTGAGTTACGCAAGGAAGTGTTTTAGAGTTCATTGTTTTGTGTGTTTGAGAATGTAAGGTGTGTGTTTTTGTGTTTGTTTGTAGTTGAGGATAAAATGATGGACAGGGGTTTGGTTTATATAGGGGGCTGATTTAGTGGTATTTTTTTTAGATAAATAATCTAGATGGGAAAAAGATAGTATTGTTGTTGACGGCTTATCGGTCACCGTGTGCTGTTTTCTAGAAATACTTATCCATCGTCTTTTAATGATCATAAATTATTTACCGACGTGACTATCTGAGTTATCTTGAAACTAGGGAAAATTGTGGCTTGTTTTCATTTTCTCACTAATTGTAGTGAAAATGACTTGGTTAAACATATTGATAGTAGTATATTATTGACGATTTTTCATTTTTACTTTACGTCTCGTTCACCTTTTCCTTGATTATGGTTTTTTACTGTTTGATCAACTACTCATCGAGTGATAGCACAAACAAACAAAGGTGGAGCTTGAAGCCTTCAACTACTTTATTGAAACTTGAAAGAGCCACAATATAAAATTCTGATAATGCTAGTTTATTTTAAGAAAGGAAATACTTCAGCTAGTTTATTTTAAGAAAAGCACTACTTAAATTAACATACAAGAGTTTCTTTTTTCCTGTGTGTGTAGGACTCTTAAATTCTCTGTCCATGTAGATAGATCACATAAAGTCCATTTAGCAATAAAACCTTTTGAACAACAAGTGTTTATTTGTATTAAACAAGGTTGAAAGCATTTTTCTTTTTAGTTTCAAATTTTATATACGTTGCTCGGGATTTCAAGGAGCGCTCAAGTGATCACTTTTAGTTGGTATTTCACGTTATGTCGGCAAAAATTGTATTTTAGTATGTAATCTCGCATCCTTCTATCTTGTATCATTTATTGGATCATTTGTGATTCATTTTCAATAATTATGTCTCGTTCACAGCTAGAAGTGTAAGCGAAACGACGTATTAGTGACCTATTTTACTACATATCTTGGACCTTCAGCTTACCATTCAACTAGCTTTTAAAAATCTAAATATAATTTTATGGTATGGTTATCTGAAACAACGAATTTATGGGCGTGTTTAGTAATGCAAAACTCTTTTGTATTCCGGAAAGATTTTCTTATAAAATTTAAGAAAATAGAACACGCGTTCAAATTGGGTTTTTTTCCAAAAGTTTTCTTGGAAAGATGGGAAACCTGTTTCCAAGTTTATAACTAAGTTTTAGAAAACTCCTTTTATGAGTTCTCCATAAGTTTCCCATTTTAGAAAACCCCGTCTAAACATGTTTTCAAGTGTTATCTAGAGAAAGACTAGCTCTCCCATTTAAAAAAACTGAAAAATGAAAACTAAGAAAACATTTCCATTACTAAACGCAACCTATATTTTTGCTATCGAATACGTTTGTTTGTAATTGTATGCGGATTTCTATGTAATATGCCAATTTGTTAATTGTAATACTTAGCAAAGTTTAAAAGCTTGAACTACACTCCATAAAATAAGAGGATTATTTCAAACTTTCTATGTGATAACGAGTATCATTTCGACCTTTCATTTACCAGTTAGTTTCAGCTTTGTCTCAATAAGAAAAGAGAAATGTCGTTTTAAAACCCGGACATATAAAATTATTACTTATTGTGTTCAAGACTTTAATTCCGATTTTTGCTTACTTGATACTTCATTGTTTATCATATATACTTTTGACAACTCTTAGCAAACCAATTTTAATAAAACCTAAAGTGACGAAACTAGTTGTATAAGGGATCAGGTTCACAAGTTTTTGAAAAATCGATAATATAAGAGTTAATTGCATAAATCGTCTCTGAAGTTCGGCCAAATTACAGGTTTTGTCCTAATTAGTTTGAAAATGCATATATCGTCCTTGTGAGCAAAACCCTTTTTCAAATTTTAGTCCTTGATAATTGATATAGGACCAAAATTGCAAAAATTTGCAAAAAATTGTTTGAAACCAGGGACAAAAATTTGCAAAAAGGTTTTCCACATAAGCCATATATGCACTTTCAAACTAATTAAGACGAAACCTGCAATTTAGCCAAACTTTAAGTACGATTTATGCAATTAACTCATAAAATAATGAATAATTGAACACGATAAGTAAGACAAAATAGGATGTTAAAATGTCTTTTCTTCATGACTATCTCTAAACCAATATACTAAGTGGCGTTTGGTTCACTGTAATTCATTGTAATTCGTTGTAATTGTGATCTGAATTTTTTAGTCGTATTGTGTTGGCAGGGTGGAAGGAATTGTAACTCACATTACATTATGATGATTGTTTGGTTTTCTTCAGTCACAACAATACATTAAGTGAGAGAATTATATTACAAAGTAAGTTGGATAAAAAATTTTGAATTACGTTGTAATTCAAAATTTGTATGCTTTTTAAAACATCAGTATATTATTATTATTATTATTATTATTATTATTATTATTATTATTATTATTATTATTATTATTATTATTATTATTATTATTATTATTATTATTATTATTATTAGAAACTTAAAGGATTTACAAGATATTAGTGGGAGCCGAGAAACTATCTGGGCCCCCACTCTCTAGCTATAGCAAAGCTAATCCTATTATTATTATTAGGCAAAGCTAATCCTGCTGCTGCTGGTGGTGTTGCTGCTGGTGCTACTGCTGGTGTTGCTGCTGGTGGTGGTGGTGATGGTGGTGTTGTTGTTGCTGCTGCTGCTGTTGCTGTTGTTGTTGCTTGTGCCGATAAGTACACCAAAAGTACATAGGGACTCACATAAAATACACTTGTCTGTACTTTTGTATAAATCCCTATTTACTTTTTCGTGGGCCCCTATATACTTGTGATGAGTTAAAAAACCCTTATTATTATTATTGCTATTATTATTATTATTGTTGTTGATATTGTTGTTATTCTTGCTGTTGTTGTTATTATAAACATCACATTATTAGAAAATTACTATAAGATTTACAAGAAATTAGTGGGAAGTCGAGATACTATTTAGAGCCCACTCCTCTAGCAATAGCGAAACACATCCTACTAAAAATATGAGTAGCAGCTTCAGTAAGGTTACCGCATCATTTTCAAGTTTTCCAAAAGAAGAGAATGAGAAGCGGAGAAACCCATATCCAATATCCAAACATTTAGCCTCATACTTGACCATTTACGTTGTGAAACCTCAATCGCCGCACAAACAAAAACAAAATCAACCATACCAGTTTGTGTCAAAGGAATGACCCTGTTAGATCGATACATACATCAAACCCTTCGTCCCACGAGTAGAGCAACATATCAGTTGGGCGTAATGATTGATCCCTTTCTCCAATAAGCCCGATGTCAACTTCTTTACGAGCTGAAATCCCCGATCGAGAACATATGTCAACAAGGGTATTGCGCACCACGTTATGCCGATGTTTAATACCAATAATACCAGCGCACGATACAACATGGTCCCCATAAATATCCTCCGTAAAGACCCTGGAACACGCTAAGCATGACATCTGAACAGAGAATAGGGGAACACCTAGCCGATCGCATAACAAGCCCCAGTAGGTTATCGCACTCATAGTCTAACCTAACCCAGAGATCGGAACCACCCTAAGCCAGTTCGAAGTTTAATCTTCCATTTGAGATTTCCAAAACGTCGAGTAGATAAGAAAAAAGTAGATTTTGCCATTTGGGTAAGACATGTGAAATATATGTCTGTTAGTTTTCTTTATGAGATTTGGAGCAGCGATCTCACTTATATTACTCAAAAGGTCAATATCCATTTTCGTATTAAAATCACATAAAGCATCATCAAAGGAAGGCCCAGAAGTTACAATACCAGATTGTCGGAGCAGCTTAGTCTGCAAGCTAGTAGACTAGAGTTTACGCAAGAAATGCATAGTTCAAAACATCGCCTGCAAAGTAAACACCAAGCCCCCAAACGCAAAGGGTAAGGTGGCAAGCCTCCATTGTCAATCATCAAAACCAGGTCCAAAAGCATTGAAAATACGCCCCAGAGCAGAACAAAATGCCACATCAAATGAACTTTAAGCATGCATAAAGACCCTGGGAGAGCATCTGCGCATAGCAAAATATAATATGGAACTACCTGCACAAGCACCGAAGAGCAGCAACTCACACTGAGGATCATAAATTTTAGCAACAACACCCATAAGCTCAATGGTTTAGCAACTCCTTTCATAACAAGCTCACTACTAAAATTAAAGTCCACAGTAACAGGCCCACCGAGTAATTAACACCATGCAAAGGTCAGACAATATTAGGCGGGAAAACGCCTACAAAGCTGCTTTTAGGGTCTTCCTCTGGCCAAAAAAGCTCAGTTTAATCAACATTGAGGTGTAAACTTCAACGAGATCCATCCACCATAATAAGCTCTAAAACCTTCCTTACGACCAGAGTATCTCCAATAATTGTGTCATCCAGATACCAAGCTTGAAAGTAAAAGGTAAAGGTGTCTCTAATCTTGCATACCGAAGGATGTAACACTAAGGAGAGAGAGAGAGAGAGAGAGAGAGAGAGACGTATCGAGGTCCAAGCACCTTGTTGCACACCTTCCCAAAATATAATTTAGCTAGGCTGGAGTAACAAAAATTCCACCCAACGTGAAATAGCAGCACAATGAAGGCGGACCTCCTGAAGCATAACCTTACGATCCACCAAATTAAAGGATTTTTGAAATCTACGAACAACATCAAAAGACCCACATCATCGTCACGGTATTCGATCAACTGATTCACGGCATGAAGAATAGACTCCTCTCCTCCATCATTTATTCCATTACGTTATCCATTACATTCAACTATTATTTCATTCTGTCCTATCAAACGGAATGTAAAAGTCTTTTTGAGCCTAAAACAATCATGCATAAGTCCAAAAGTCTTTTTGAGCCTAAAACAATCATGCATAAGTCCTTATTTCTAAGTTTTAAACTAGAATAATTCACAATTTATCATAGAAATGGTTTCAGCTTTAAAGTTTGGATAATCTCGACATTTCTGTCATCATAAATACATACAACTAAACAAGGCCTTAGTTATCACTAGGCCTATAATCTATACTTAAACGTACACATGTCTTTTTTCAAATTAACCGCAAGTTGTGGAAACCTGTCAAGTTGGTTTTCACAAAAAGTGAATTGGATAAGATTGCAAAAGGAATGCAACATCAGCAAAAAAAAAAAAAAAAAAAAAAAAAAAAAAAAAAAAAAAAAAAAAAAAAAAAAAAAAAAAAAAAAAAAAAAAAAAAAAAAAAAAANCGAATAGAGACCTTTATCTAATGAACCATTTAATTAAGTGAAAGAGAACTTTTTGCTGTCGTAGAATTGGGGGGCCGTATCTAAACATAAAACAGATTTAATTATCTTGGTAGTTGATTGCGATGGTGATCAAATGTTATCATCAAAAGATGAAGTGATGAACCTAGCTATCTCACAACAAAAATAACAAAAATATAAATCTCGTTAACATGAAGAATAAAACTATAAAAGAACGGCATGTAAACAGTTTTTGTGTGGTGGTTTGTTTTGAGATTGGTGCTTTCAAATGTTGTAGCAAAACTCTAACACAGACAACAGTGTGCAATGAAATTTACTTTAAAACAAGAATAAAATACACCGTTGGTCTCTAAACTTTCCACGAAATATCACCAGGCACCCTAACTTTTCAAAATCGTCGCCTAGCGTCCAAAAGTGTGGGTTTAGTGGCCGAATGCGTCCCTTGACCAGAAATGGTGAGGTCAACTCACATTTTATGTTCTAGTTTCAGGGGCAAAATAGTCCAATCACTATTTAATTATATCTAACCCAAGCTAAACCCGACAGTCAACTTGAGGGACCAAATGTGAACACTCAACTTAATAATTGGCGGGAGTTTAAGTATCACAACGTAACGTAGACAAATTGAGGGACCAACCGTGTATTCCATGACACGCTCTACTTCACGTCTACATGCGTGTATACTTCCAACAAATAATGGGGAATCGAAGAGATCAAAAAATGCTTCTAAAATTTAATGCAGACTCTTCGCTTTCCCCATTATTTGTGTATATACTGGTTAGTTCTACATGTTGCTACACACCAATCTTATATCGTCAACATCAAAACACATCAACCACATTCACTTGAAATCATGTTGTCCGGAAACAAACGAGCAAGAGATGCGGATGCTATCCAAGACGACGTATTGACCAAAAGACCAACTACTGAAGCAGCAGAAAGCCCTGTGTCTAAGCAACAAAAGTCGGCCAATGTTGAAGGTGATGAGAGCTGGTACTACGANATGTTGCTACACACCAATCTTATATCGTCAACATCAAAACACATCAACCACATTCACTTGAAATCATGTTGTCCGGAAACAAACGAGCAAGAGATGCGGATGCTATCCAAGACGACGTATTGACCAAAAGACCAACTACTGAAGCAGCAGAAAGCCCTGTGTCTAAGCAACAAAAGTCGGCCAATGTTGAAGGTGATGAGAGCTGGTACTACGAACTAGAAGCTGCGTTGGAACAGGAGGAAGATCCAAAGGACAAGGAAGAAGCAAAGGAGAAGAAAGAAGCAAAGGAGAAGGAGAAAGAAAAGGAGGTGGCAGAAGGAAGCCATGCTGATGTGAAAGAAGAAACGCTTTCTGCAGCGGCAAAGGCGCATTGGAAAGAGAAGGCTAGACTTAGGAAATTAGAAAAAAAATGGATACACAAAATATAGGTTGAACCTGAAGAGGATGATGAATCTTTAGAAACATACGATTATGATAATTTACATTTGGCATACGCATCGGATTAATCTCATTATGTAACGCAACATATTTGAAATGATAATTTTAATCTTGATTTTGTCGAGATTTTGCTTTCAATTGCATGTTTGCATCTGCATTTGCAGTTTAGCGGGTGTTGGGATTTAAGCACTTTGACTTTCACAAGTCAACATACACCTAATAATTGAATGACTGTTTGGATTTGTATCAGACTTTGTTTGGCCAGTTGACTACTATAAGTCAAAGTATCAATGCTAAAAACTCAATGTCTTAACTCATATTCATGTTGTCTAAATGTGCTGGTATACGCACCACAATCGATTGATTTCATGTTGACAACCATTACAAACTTCGCTATCATCTTAGTTAGTTAGATTGAATGTTATGTGTGCTGAGATGTTGAAAGTTTATGAATTTATTGAATTTAATAGAATATAGGGTTAGACATTAACCATACCCTAGTTGCAAATGTGGATGGACTATTTTGCCCTTGGAAAATGTACCAAAACTGAGCATTGACCTCACCATTTCTGGTCAAGGGACGCATTCAGCCACTAAACCCACACTTTTGGACGCCAGACGACGATATTGAAAAGTTAGGGTGCCTAGTGATGTTTCGTGAAAATTTTAGGGACCAACGGTGTATTTTACTCTTAATACAATTTAACAGGAAAAACTAGTTTACCAAAAAGGATTTGGTGGTGGTGGTTGTCGGGTGGCGGTGTAATTAGGAACTCAAAATAGAATGAAGAGTGAAGTGCAAAAAAAAGTCTTTGAAAAAATGTCCCAGTAGTAGGCGATGGTAAATAGTCATTTCACAGACATTTGACTTTAACTAACGGGGATATTTAACGCTCGTTAACCAAAACGGATTTTTTTCGCATTTAAGTTTTGTTCAAGGGCATTGTTAGCAAAAAGCGCAAACGTTAGCTACACAACTCGCTCAGTGTTTTTTTCAAGAATATTTTTCGTAAAAATGGCAAGCGTTAGAGAAATAATTTGCAGTTTACCCTTTTTGTAACGATGAAATAGAGTGGTTGAGGTAGTGCTCCTTTCCTACAATTTCTTATCTGTCGTTTTACGTTGGATCGAGATTCTCAAACATTTGAAATAAACATGATAGGTTATGTTGGTTATTTTGTCGTTTTACGTTAGATCGAGATTCTCTAACACTTAAAATAAACATGATAGGTTATGTTGGTTATTTCGTGAGAGTAAACAAATAACTGAATAAGTGAGTTCTTGAGTTCTGTCAAAAATCATGCCCTCATTTCATAATCTGTGGTCCTAATTGACCAAACTAACCTATCATTTTCATTTGATCCTAATCATTTTAAGTTTGTAAACTTTTAAACTAAGGGTGCGGTTGGTATGTTGTCATGCATAACAATTGGTATGGGTTTAGGCATAAGGTCGGTCCTTCACTTATGAAAGTTTCACACTTACCTCTTGGAGTGATTTTAAGTATTCATATTTAATATCAATATTTATCAAACAAACGCCATTATTATAATCAAACTCATTCAATTATAGTCATACTCCTATACCAAACATGCATTGAAAACCATTCAATGTTTAGTTACATGAAAAACAAATTCATACAACACTAGCAAATTAACAATTAGGATATTTTCTATTTATATTGACAATACAGGACAATTATTATGTTTATATGTCAGGAACGTTACATCACTAAATCCGAAATGCTCGTTTAGTCTAAAAAATCAACTAATAACCAAAATATTAGGGTCCGTTTGGTTTGTAGATGGGTTTAGGATTTAGATTTTGATTTGGATTTAGGGTCCGTTTGGTTTGTAGATGGGTTTAGATTAGGATTTGGATTTGAAGGTAAAGTTGTAGATTAGGATTTGGATTTGGATTTGATGTAGGAGAGAGAAAAATAATATTTAATAGTATTAATTATTTTATATAATATTTTTGTAAAAAAAATATTATTATTAAAATAAATATAGAGATAATGAGAGTAGAGGTGTAAGTGGGGCCCACAAAAAACATGAATATTTATCAAATCCCACCCCTCCTCCCTATTTTTAAAAAGTGTGGGACCATTAGGGTTGAGTCCCATTTTTAAACCCTATAAACACAACCAAACATTAGATTTGCATTTATTAAATCCAAAACTCAAGCAAATCCCACATACCAAACGAGCCGTTAGATTTGGATTTGTGGGGAATGAAAATTAAGAAAGAGAAAATATATTTTATTTGATATAATAATTAAATTGCATTTAAATATAATATTTTAATAAAAAAAAAATGTTGTGAGAGATATATAGTAGGACCCACAGGTTTTGTATAAAACCTACCTTATATGAGTGGAATAAAAAAGTACTAGGGCCCACGGGTTTTAAATGATTACTTGCTCAACCAAACATTTATTATGGGTCATACCCGAATTCAAATCCGACACCCCCAACCAAACGAGCCCTTAATAATTGTGCTTCGAATGATATAAACTTGAAAAGATATATTTGCAATTGGATTAGACATACAAGTCAGCTTGCAGTCTTTTATCAAACAAAATGACACGGTAGAATATGGCTGAGCAAAATTATCCGAAAACTTACCCGAATCGACAGACCGATCGAAACAGAGACAAACCAAACCGAACTTATTTGGTTCGGGTTTCGGCTTTGTATAATTATTTCGGTTTTACTTGGTTTGGGTAAAAACACACTTATTCAGTTCGAAATACCTAAACTGGCTCGAACCGAACCGAACCGATCATATTCGGTTCGGTTTCGATAGCTTTTACTCAATTTGGTTTTCGGTTCACATTTTACTCTTATTCGGTTTTCAGGCCGGGTTTGGTTGGTTCGGGCCGGGTTTGACCCGTTTCGCATCCCTACAATAAAACCAAAAACACGTTAAAGCGAAAGTTGCTAAACTTGATTTTATTCGATACAATAATTTTGTATTTTGTGTTTGTATTTTAAAGAAATGTTAGAATTACAAAAAATTTACAAAATAACATTCACATAATGACATATGATGTATATCTGTGGATGTATAAAAGAGAGAATATTAAAAAAGATAAAAGAAAATGATAAATGATATGTTATTGTGTGAATGCTTTTTTACTAATTTTTGTGTAGTTTTTGTATTTTTCGTAACATTATAGATGAGAAACCAAACAATCATCAAAACAAAAAGTGCACCTCAACGTCCCTGCTATTCGAATTTCATAAATGGAGAAAATCACCTCTGTAAATCTACAATCGAACCTAGCAAACCTCTTCGAGATGGTATAACCTTGACGAATTTCTACTTCTCAAAACACGATAAGTTTTAGATTGGCAATGACAATTCGCACTCTTATCAAATATATGCTTCAAAGACGCACTTACTTTTCTTTATCTAGTTAATACTCACTTTCATCCGTGGTTTAGTAAGGGGTGAAAGATTGTATTGATAAAAAAAAGGGTAAATTATGTGAAAATGTATGCAACTTGTCACTTTTTCTCATTGTATGTAGCTTTCTTTTTTTTCCCAATGTGTCACTAAACTTGCTAAATTCGTCCATTGTGTGTAGCGGTGACTAGGGATGGCAAAAGCACCCGAAACCGACGGGGAAAACCGAAACCCGAACCGGTTGGGTCGGGTTCGGGGATGGGTTGGCGGGTTTGGATGCGGGTTTGGGTATTGATATAATTTTTTAGCCGGGTACGGGTTCGGGTAATCCCCGCCCGATTACCCGTACCCGTACCAATATCCGCTTACCCGAATCTATATCCGCTTTATTGATATTATAATTAACTAGAATATATATACATTATATATAATTTCTTCCATTATATTTGTTTATATATGTATCTCTATTATATTACATATTTTATTCTGTACATGAATTATCCAAATGGGTTAAATCGTTTGATACGATATTCTAAAAGTAATATATTTTGGTGTTTTCCTTTGTTTTTTTGGTAGATTTTAGTGTGACTTAATATTAATACCGCTATTTTGTCCATATAATACTCAATTGGGGATAACCGAAACCCGCGGGGAAAACCCAAAAAACCGATGGATTTTATAAACGGGTACCCATCGGGTTTTGGGGCGGGTTTGGGTATAGATTTCATAAACGGGTACGGGTTCACTAAAACCCGACCCAAACCCGACCCGTTGCCATCCCTAGCGGTGACTTGATTCACCTGCTGGAGCAGGTTAACCTAACGGTCGTTAGGTTTATCATTGCACCGTTAGTCCTTTAGACTAACGATCGTTTATCATGACTACATACAATGACAAAAAGTAACAAGTTAGATGACTTTTATAATTTTTAAAATTTATGTACGTTTTTTACACGTTTTTGCACACATTTTTATACACACATTTTTATACACGTTTTTATGCATGTTTTTATACGGATTTTCATACACACAGTTGTATACACATTTTTATTCACGTTTTTATACACACGTTTTTATATGTTTTCGCCAGTTTTTTTGCGTTTTCGACCAGTTTTTCGCGTTTTCGTCCAGTTTTCCACGTTTTCGTCCGGCTTTAAACATTTTCATCCAATTTTTTTACGTTTTCGTCTATTTTTTTTTTATGTTTTCGTCAGTTTTTTCACGCTTTCGTCTGTTTTTTCACGTTTTTGTCCCTTTTTTTTGCGTTTTCGTCCCGTTTTCGTGTTTTCGTCCATTTTTTCGCGTTTTCGTCCGGCTTTTTACGTTTTCGTCCGATTTTTCAATTTTTCGTCCGTTTTTTCACGTTTTCGTCCATTTTTTACGTCTTCGCCAAATTTTTTATGTTTTCGTCTGTATTTTTATGTTTTCGTCCCTTATTTCACACTTTCTGACAAAAAAGTAAAAAACTGACAAAAACGTAAAAAATATAGACGAAAACGTGAAAAATCTGACGAAAACATGAAAAACCGACGAAACGTAAAAAAACGGACAAAAACGTGAAAAACAAACGAAAACGTGGAAAATCTGACGAAAACGTAAAAAAACGGACGAAAACGTAAAAAAACTGACAAAAGCGTAAAAAAATGACGAAAACGTGAAAAATCTAACGAAAACATAAAAAAGCGGACGAAAACATAAAAAAACCGACGAAAACGTAAAAAAACTGACAAAAGGGAAAAAAAATCCGACGAAAACATAAAAAAACTAACAAAACGTAAAAAAACTGACAAAAACATAAAAACCCGGACGAAAACGTGAAAACCCGGACGAAAACGTAAAAAATCGGACGAAAACGCGAAAAAACGGATGAAAACGCGAAAAAACGGACAAAAACACGAAAAACCGGACGAAAACGTAAAAAAAACTGACGAAGACGTAAAAAAAACCGACGAAAACGTAAAAAAAACCGACGAAACGTAAGAAAAAGACAAAAACGTAAAAATGTGTGCGTAAAAAACGTGTGTATAAAAACGTATATAAAAATGTCTGTATAAAGACGCGTGTATAAAAACGTGTGTAAATGTGTGTTTATAAAAACGTGTGTTAAACCGTGCATAAAAATGTGTGTATAAAAATCGTGTGTATAAAAACGTGCATAAAAACGTGTATACAAATGTATGTATGAAAATCCGTATAAAACATGCATAAAAACGTGTATAAAAATGTGTGTATAAAAGCGTGTATAAAATGTGTGCAAAAACATGTAAAAAACTTACATAAATTTTAAAAATAATAAAAGTCATCTAACTTGTTACTTTTTGTCATTGTATGTAGCCATGATAAAAGATCGTTACTCTAAAGGACTAACGGTGCAATGATAAACCTAACGACCGTTAGGTTAACCTGCTCCAGCAGGTGAATCAAGTCACCGCTACACAAATTGGACGAATTTAGCAAGTTTAGTGACACATTGGGAAAAAAAAAAGAAAGCTACATACAATGGGAAAAAGTGGCAAGTTGCATACATTTTCAGGTAATTTGCCCTAAAAAAAATTGCGCTATCTGTGAACTTTAAAGACAACCTTTGTCGAGAACTTTTCATTCTGATTGTATTTGTTTTTACAACAACAACAACAAATAATAATAACGAGCTGGATAGCCCGCGCGTTGCTGCGGGAGTGTGTTGGTCCGATATACTTTGTAAACGTTGTTTTTATAGGTTTCTTGTTTTATGTTTGTTTATGTTAAAATATTCAATAGATTTCATTTTTGCGTACATTTTTGTGGTATATCAGGTGTTTTCGGTTTTATAATGTATATGTTTAAAATTTATCGTTTTTTTGTTTTAGTAGACTAGACGATGTGTTTTTGGTAATATTGGTTTCTCATATATGTTGGAATCTGAATGACTTTTGGATGTTGGTCATTTTTGTTATGTTGATGTAGGAGTGTTTTTTCTTATGTTTTGCACATTTGTTTTTATAGAAGTGTGTGGGCAAAAGAAATAGAATTGGAAAAGTCCAAAGAAGTGTTTTGGTGTGCAAGAGGCGATAGAGGCGGGAATGCTGTGAAGAGTGATGCATTTGATATTAAGTGTTTTAAAGAGAAATTTGAAACAATAGAAAATTTTAAACTCAATGAAATTAATGTTACATACACACATATATTGAATACAATATTGGAACATCAACTATACAATTTAGCTATCCAATTATGAACGCAAAATTTATGCGGCCAAATTTCCAAGTAGATGCAAATTTATTATTGGCTATTAAAAGGATATATACAATAATAAGTAAACGTATTGGTAACTCTACATTTGTGGTGCATGTTAACTGATTACAAAATCTTAATTGCGCCAGTTACTCCATAAGTGCATCGACCTTTTCATGATCTTCATATGCATCATAACAATTCAGTAAGTCGTTATGTCCTGTGAATGCTTGCAATATATGTTCATCGCGCATTTGACATCTTCGACGGGTATGGCTACTTTTTTTTTTTTTTTTTTTTTTTTTTTTTTTTTTTTTTTTTTTTTTTTTTTGCTGAATGTAAATTTATATTAATCTCCAACCAATTTGTACAAGATTATAAGATATAGTTACTGCTTTTTGGACATGCCCAAAAGAACAGAAAACATAAGAAAGCTAATACATCCAATATGTGACAACACTATACAATATCTCTTATACAACTAGAAACAGAGATGGCCACCTGACCATTTCTTCCAGTGCTCCAAGCTTTCTTCCAACACATTTACTACCTCAATTTACCTTTTATAGAATGCACCATGAACCATCTAGCTACATTTCCCTTCTTCTCCCCATAAGAACCACTCAACCTGCCACCACAGTAGCTAATACAGGGAGAAAAAGGGCATCACTAGGCACCCATAACCCATCCATTGAGGGGCTCTTCCAAGCAATCTACATTCCCTTCTCTATGAAAGGCCACAATTACTTGAAAACACTCACCCTCAATGATGACCAACCTATCCTCCTATGGGAATGTAAAGCATGGACCATGAAGTGTCATCTTTCACCACTCTCAATTCCATACTACTTACACTCCCCTCCTAGGCTATATACCCTTCACAATGAGCAGCCCTACATTATGGTACATCTTATATCCAACCTAGACATCCTTTTCATTCAAAATAGCTACTAATCCCCCTAGGCCAATTAGTGAACCATCTGAACTACTAAGGTACAGTCATACTAGATTAGACTCCAAGGTACTAGGTGCTATCTCATTGTTATGACCAGAATTTTAATGATCTTTGATAACTAGGATCATTTTATGGGCAAATAATGCTCATCATTCAGTATATAGTACAGCATTCTGCTACATCTCATTTAAAATCACTGTTACGTTGCTTTCCAATCAACTTCTGACTTAGATCAATTAGTAAACCATAGATATATGCCAGTAAAACTCTTAGCCAAACACACCTTTATCTATCAGAACCCTCAATTCTCCATTTAGACATCCATAATACTCATTTACCAGTCTTTGCTCTCTTCAAAGTAATTCCCCATTTGCTCTCAGTTGCTCTAACTTCTTTACTTTCTCTAACTGTAAGCCCCAAAAGTCTACTCTTTACTGTATTCATAATTCCTCTAATCACCTTATCACTATTTCTTTTAGTGTCTCTAAAGATTCTTCCATTTCTCTCCTTCAATAAGTTGTAGACACAAGCTGCTAACATAAGTCTTCTCACCACACTGATGATATTGTTTCCATTGCCCATAATGAGCATTTCTTGAACTATATCATGCAGATTATTACTCTGTCCACTTATTCCTGCCACTGTTATGTATAAAAACATATGAAAACCAAGTCAAAAGAGTTAAACTTGCATTATAGATGATTGTTTAAATCAGATGATAGATAACTATGTATTAAACATATAAAGTACAATTCTAGTTGGACTAATTTTGCACACATTATGATATAAAACTCCTTATGATATAAAACTCTTTAGGAGCAATGTTAGTAACGATTTATCACTTGTTGAGCATACCTTTTCTTACATGCCCTAAATCCGCAGCCCAAGTGACTTGTTGAGCAACCATCTATCACTTTCTGCATTCAAAATAACAAAAATATATTGTAACATTAAGTATATAAAGACCTTCCTTTGCATAAGTGAATAACCTACAAAGGTTTACATCAGAAACCGGGAAAAAAGAATAATGTTATAGAATGTCGTGGTCACTTTAACGGTTCCTAAGCGTAAACACATTTGGTGTTTAACCAAGTACCATAATATCAATAAAAGTATAGCAATTATGATGACTTTCGCATGGTTAACATCAGTATCTTGAGCCTTAAAGTTAAGACCAACAACAAATCACCTACAATTGTGGCTAAACTACCAAATTCAGGTGCGACATTTACCATTATTAATCATGTAATTTTAGATTTATTTTTTTGCAAAACGTATACGGTAGAGACGGTAAAAAGATTACTTTTTGTGCTCTTTTAAGTTTGCTTTAGCTGTCAAAGTGGAGTTAGAATTGTTTAATTCCAGCAAGAGCAAGAATATAAATAAGAATAGCATTTAGCAATAAGATTATTATTCATTTATGGTTAAAAATAAGCAAATAGACAGGAAAAAAATGCAGTACCAAACATCCTCTAATAGAAACAACATGTATCATAATCTCAGTTTTAAAGCATTTGACTTTTTAAAAAAAGGTAATCCCAACACCTCTTAAGATAATCAGTTTTACATTTTCTACTGTGACACTTTCAGTTAAGCCAAATACCCCCTATACTAAATCGCGTAAAAATCATAATTTGGAAGTCATAAACTACCAACTAATTCAATTTTAATTGGGTTTACGAATAAAAAATGTACCTTGAACCTGTATGTCGAATATCTTCATGCGATCAGTTTAGCTGCCATTCGTTGGCCGATGTATGTATGAACAATGTTGTACTTGGTCACTCTTAATCCCTCTCTATTGCAGATGCACCCTGCTTGTATATTTGTATCCGCTACTCTTGTTCTTTCACTCTGAAAAGACACACAAAAGCTTAAGGACATTTGCTCTGCAAGATCGTTTGGATTGTGAATCACATGACAGTGAAGCACAATCAAGAATATATAATTAAGAATTTGTATGTGTGCGTCAGTATTTTTTTTGAAGTAGTTTATTGTCGTTCAAGACAACTTAAAGAACGACTTACATATACTATGGAGCAAATAGAAAATTCGTACAAATAAGTCCGCTAACCTCGGTTGATCAGGTCATTCGATTGGTTGTTGATACCAACTGCTGTTTAAACGGTTGTCGTGTGTATCAATTAGCTAACATTAATGTGAAGGAATATGTGTGGTTTTTTTGGGCAAAACATTCGTTTTGTAAACTTTTTTAAGGTATTAATTTTAATCCCTGTTCCAACCTGACACAGCAACATGACTACGGGCCACATGAATTGCCATGCTACATTCAACGCAGATGTGGTAATTTTTTTTATCAGGGCACGCATTATCATAACAAACCACTTAGAGGATGCATCAGAATCACATCTCTTTAAATCTTAATTCAATGATCAAATTCTGGCTTTATCAGGGCATATGTGTGTCTTGCGCAGGTATGGCTCATTTTTACCCATTACAAACCCTCCCTACCCACCCGTCATGCCCCAATTACATTTCTAGAAAAGATGTACTGAACACCACTCTAAAAAAATACAATCTAAAAAACTGAAATTGAAAGCACATACCCTGCTTATCGATAAATATACCATCAAGTACATGATCCTAGCAAAGTTTGGATGATCTTCACCTGCAAAAGATGAACATACTGGTTAAAAACGATCCACATAGTGCCATAGGCCAACCAAGTACCGATTTGTAAAGAACTATTATTAAAGAACTACAGAAACACTATCGTATAGTTTCAATTTTAAAGATTCAAAATCAGAAACAAAATTTTTACCCAATGAAACCAATATCATAGGAAAACTGATTTTATTTTATTTCATAATATGCAAACAATTCATGATTCATGAAACATGTCATCTTATAGATGTAAACTATTGCTCTGTATTAGAAAGAAATTACCAAAATTTTTAGTTAAACCATGTCAAGGTGCCAAGTTTGACATATTTTCGTGGTCGGGTTTAGTTATATTTCGTCACAGACGATCAAACTTGGAAAATATGAAGTATGAAAAAGTGAAAAAAAATGGCTCCAGATTAAAACACATGTATTACAAAAAATTTATGGCTATACGGATTAGATCATAACATGTGAGACTATAGTCCTTTGATATAAGAGGGTGTTGCAATTGATTATTCTCAAACACATATTTGATGTTGCCATTTCTGTAAGCAAGAGATTTCATTAAGATAACATGATCATAATCATGACAAAATTCCTAGTCGCAACTCAGATAATGTCATTCATAAGAAAGCGATCATCAAATACGAAGTTTAATTTTTTTCCTTTTTGTAAAGTAACATAAAGGCAATATACTGTTACCTGAAAACAAAGTGTGACTTTAAGTGCTTCTAACAGTTGTTTGGGTTTAGTTTTGGAACATCCCGTACGGATGATTTAACATTTCAACCCATTGCAAAATTCTTAAATGCATATTATGATTAACCAAAATGGCATATATTTTCAGAACAAAGTACTTTGCTAGTTCTTATCTCAATTCTCGACACTAAATTTTTAAGAGTTTTTGTTAGTTAAATGAAATCATTTAAAGCTTACTCAGTTAAAGTCAAAATACTCAAACTGTTAATTTGGTATAGAAAGCATGTTACATGTTTAAATTAGTAAAGCACTCACCTCTGGATTCAAATCGCGGTGAACCATGCCTTGAAGGTGACAAAAGGCAACCACGTTTAATGTTTCTATTGATACAACATTAGCATCATCCTCAAAGTATTTTCCTCCTCTGAGAATCAAGTTTTAGACTCAATTAATTTAATGAACAAAGTACTACTAAATTATTTCTGTAACCATTCCTCTCAGAAGAAATATACTTGTTCTTTCACTCTGAAAACAAACACAAAAGATTAAGGACATCTGCTCTGCAAGATCGTTTGGATTATGAATCACATGACAGTGAAGCACAATCAAGAATTTGTATGTGTGCGTCAGTATTTTTTTTATGAAAGTCTCTCGTCATATATGATTTCTGATACATCAAATTTGTCATAATCGACATGCATTTTGTATAACAAATTAATAAGAACTTACAAAACCTCTTCTAAAACACTAGCTAAGTACCTAGTTAAAATAAAGAAAGTTGTAATTATGTTTATAGCTACTTTATGCACCTAGTTAAAATAAAGAAAGTTGTAATTATGTTTATAGCTACTTTATGCAAGTATTTACAACTTATAAGTCAGTGTTTTTACATAAAATACGAAGTAGTTTATTGTCGTTCAAGACAACTTAAAGAACGACGTACGTATACTATGGAGCAAATAGAAACTTCGTACAAATAAGTCCGCTAACCTCGGTTGATCAGGTCATTCGATTGGTTGTTGATACCGACTCCTGTTTAAAACGGTTGTAGTGTGTATCATTTAGCTAACATTAATGTGAAGGAATATGTGTGGTTTTTTTGGGCAAAACTTTCGTTTTGTAAACTTTTTTAAGGTATTAGTTTTAATCCCTGTTCCAACATGACACAGCAACATGACTACGGGCCACATGAATTGCCATGCTACATTCAACGCAGATGTGGTAATTTTTTTTATCAGGGCAAGCATTATTATAACAAACCACTTAGAGGATGCATCAGAATCACAACTCTTTAAATCTTAATTCAATGATCAAATTCCGGCTTTATCAGGGCATATGTGTGGAGTCTTGCCCAGGTATGGCTCATTTTTACCCATTACAAACCCTCCCGACCCACCCGTCATGCCCCAGTTACATTTCCAGAAAAGATATACTGAACACCACTCTAAAAAAATACAATCTAAAAAACAGAAATTGAAAGCACATACCCTGCTTATCGACAAATATACCACCAAGTACATGATCCTAACAAAGTTTGGATGATCTTCACCTGCAAAAGATGAACATAGTGGTTAAAAACGATCCACATAGTGACATAGGCCAACCAAGTACCGGTTTGTAAAGAACTATTATTAAAGAACTACATAAACACTATCGTATAGTTTCAATTTTAAAGGTTCAAAATCAGAAACAAAATTTTTACCCAATGAAACCAATATCATAGGAAAACTGATTTTATTTTATTTCATAATATGGCAAACAATTCATAATTCATGAAACATGTCATCTTATAGATGTAAACTGTTAGCCTTAAAAGTTATGTTATAGTTGGGAATTGCATTAGAATCAAAGTAAAAGGACTAGTTTAGTCAATAGTGCTAAGTTAGGCTAGTTCTTTGTATAAATACACCTCCTAGTCTCAACTAGGAAGGTGGATGTCTCATTTGTATCTTTAGGTGTGTGTAGTTTTCTCCTTTCTCTCTTTAGAAAACACACACATCTTCCCTTTCTTAATCTAATAAACACCATGTCTTTCCTTTATTTTGAGCTTCCCCAACCCCCCGAACCACATGAATCTTCTATACTATCGATCCTACAATTGGCATCAGAGCTATGGTGTTCTCTTTATTGATTTTTGTGGTTCGAATATTGTGTTTGAAGTTGGTTGTTTACACATCTTTTTCGGACCTGAAATTTTTTTTTCTTGTCTTTATTGGTAAAACAGTTTCTATACAGTATTCATGTATCTTTATGGTCAAAAAGTCCTGTACACGGATTTCTTTTAAGGTTCATGCGTATCTGTTTATTTTGTATCCTCTTCAAAATAATATATCTTGTTTCCTGCTATTTCATATCTTTTGTGAATTTTGCACCATACCGTGAAAAGTGGTCAAAAAGGTGGTCGGAAAAACTCATCGAGATCAGAATATTCGCCGGAAAATCGAAACTTCTTGTATAATAAGTTCTCGAAATGTACCTGTTTTCGAGATTTACTTGTTATCGAGAACACTATTGGTTTTCGAGAACACAAAACCCTAATCTGTCGAAATAATAATCTCGATAACCTAGGATCTCGAAAACAAAGGATCTCGATAAGTTATAGGTTCTCGATAATAAAGTTCTCGATAAAAATTTTTTCTCGATAAGTTGTAAATTATCGAGATCTTTTTGGAAAGAAAATTTTCGAGAACTTTTGGAAAGATAATTTTCGAGATCTTTTTGCTAGCAATCTTTCGAATTTTTTTTTTTGAGAAAAGATGGAGAAGAAGCTGACTTTGACCCCTATCCAAAAACCAAAGACTCATTGGACTTCAGCCTTAAACATCACTAGTCCATAACAGAAGCAAAAGAAAAAGAAACAGCCTATTCACAATCCGCAACCAAAATATTAATCACAATCAGATACAAGTCAATCTAATCCCACGGCCAAACTCGTCCAACACTCGTACAAATAATTAAATGATCTCAGCTTCTTTTTCGTGTGATACAATTGAATATCTTGACCTTCAAAGATCATAAACACGAAAAATAACTCATCATCGATCTATTGAAGCTTTGCTTCATTAAATATCATAATCAAAAGACATAAGAATAACAATTATGTTACCCTCTTTTGTCTTCGTTCGTAAAAATCTCACAAACTTAACAATAACAAAACAAAAACACATATACCTACCTGTGAGAACCTTTAACGGATTTTGAAGCCTTTCAATTGTTTTCTTGATTCGTATGGTACAAAAATGAGATGGTGTTCTTGGTTAATCGGTTATTGTGGGTTTGGATATGGACGATAGAAACAGTTATGATGATGAAGAGATGAGATTTGATGTGTTGAAGAAGGTGAGATAACTGAGTTGACTGAGTTTGGTGAGAGGAGAAAATGTGGTAGGCGATTATTATCAGATTGTGTATTTTAGGGTTATGACATGTGAGTGGGATTAGGGCAATCATATATTAGACCGACCATTGTGTGGTGTTTTTGGATCGGGGCAAATGATTTGCTTGTTGGGCTTTGCATTTCGTATGAATTGGATTTGGGCCGAGTGACTTGTTTTTTTTGGGCTGTTAGTTATTGAGTTTGGTCTTCAAATTATACCAACTAACATGGGCTGAATTTTGTGTATTCAAATGTATTTTAAATACATTGGGTTAAATGTTTGGTATATTATTTGTCGAACAAGAGTGGTATTTTGGATTCTATAAATTTTCACGGGATACATATTTAACGGCTAAAGTCTTTAATGAATATCAAATGTGACTGCGGGGATAATTCGTTATTATTTATTTGGGTTTGAAGTAACGTTTTACGGGCACGTGCACTTATTTCGTCTTCTTTCTTTCTTTCCTCCTGCGAAAATGACTTGTTTGGGCATATATTAATGGTGACGAAGACTTGGATATCTAGTTACTTTTGTGATTGTTTCTCTCTATACCCACAAAGTAGCTATCACTTTAAGGAGTTACGTTGTAGTGCTCAGTGTCTCACGCAGTTGAGGATATATCAAGAGGAATTGTGCTTATTACACTTTTATTACGGGTATACGGTACACCGTTCTTAGTTACAAGGATAGTACAAGCTTAAGTAGCAAGTCTGGGGATTTTACTTCATTCTCAAGTTCGTCATATCGGGTTATCTTCACATGTGGTTACTAAAGAGAGCCGTTGTATTTGATACATGGGGGTTGATAAAGAGTTAGACAATTTCAAATGGTATTTTTAGTAGATTGAGATTATCGACATCTTCACAGGTGCTGATTATGGTCTATGCTAAAAGTGCTTCCGGTTAATATTTCATGTGCACAATGTTATGCTAATTCCGATGAGATCGCAATCATCAGGGGAGAGAAATGTGTACATCAAGGACTTACAAAAGGTTCACGTGACTAGGCTTAACCGTTTCTACATTTGTTTGTTACATATGTACTTTATGGGTTGATTCGTAAGATAGCTGGAATGCATTTGTTGAAGATGAAGATGTTGATACGTTGTTCCCCCTAATAGACAATCTTGAAGAAGGTCGAGTCTACAGTCTATTCTACATTTCCCGCTGCGTGTTAGAAGACTAAAGACGGGTTGCATTTAATTATCAAAAGACTTCTTCATATTCAGGGCATTCATCAGATAGGTTGTCTGTTTGGGGGAGAGCACTAATTAGGGGAGAGTGTACTCATTGTTGTCATTTGCAATTAATCCCTAATTAGATTTTCTCACGTTGTTCTTCTGCAAGTAAAGAGATGGCAGCTGAGAAGATTCAAGAAGCTGAATGAAGCAATAAAGGTTGAAGACCACTCTCGGAGCTGCTGCGCTTATATCTTGTATCTAATTTTACTTGTAGGGAACGTTGTAAGCAATTCCCGTATAACATCACTTTGGGGAGAGATTGTTAGCCTTAAAAGTTATGTTATAGTTGAGAATTGCATTAGAATCAAAGTACAAGGACTAGTTTAGTCAATAGTGCTAAGTTAGGCTAGTTCTTTGTATAAATACACCTCCTAGTCTCAACTAGGAGGGTGGATGTCTCATTTGTATCTTTAGGTGTGTGTAGTTTTCTCCTTTCTCTCTCTAGAAAACACACACATCTTCCCTTTCTTAATCTAATAAACTACTGCTCTGTATTAGAAAGAAATTACCAAAAATTTAGTTAAACCATGTCTAGGTGCCAAGTTTGACATATTTTCGTGGTCGGGTTTTGTTATATTTCGTCTCAGACGATCAAACTTGGCAAATATGAAGTATGAAAAAGTGAAAAAAAAAATGGCTCCTGATTAAAACACAGGTATTACAAAAAAGTTATGGTTATACGAATTAGATCATAACATGTGAGACTACAATCCTTTGATATAAGAGGGTATTTGCAATTGCTTATTCACAAGCACATATTTGCTGTTGCCATTTCTGTAAGCAAGAGATTTCATTAAGATAACGTGATCATAATCATGAAAAAATTCCTAGTCGCAACTCAGATAAAGTCATTCATAAGAAAACGATCATCAAATACGAAGTTTATTTTTTTTCCTTTTTGTAAAGTAACATAAAGGCAATAGACTGTTACCTGATAACAAAGTGTGACTTTAAGTGCTTCTAACAGTTGTTTGGGTTTAGTTTTGGAACATCCCGTACGGATGATTTAGCATTTCAACCCATTGCAAAATTCTTAAATGCATATTATGATGAACCAAAATGGCATATATTTTCAGAACAAAGTACTTTGCTGGTTCTTATCTCAATTCTCGACACTAAATTTTTAAGAGTTTCTGTTAGTTAAATGAAATCATTTAAAGCTTACTCAGTTAAAGCAAAAATACTCAAACTGATAATTTGGTATAGAAAGCATGTTACATGTTTAAATTAGTAAAGCACTCACCTCTGGTTTCAAATCACGGTGAACCATGCCTTGAAGGTGACAAAATGCAACCATGTTTAATCTTTCTATTGATACAACTTTAGCATCATCCTCAAAGTATTTTCCTCCTCTGAGAATCAAGTTTTAGACTCAATTAATTTAATGAACAAAGCTGATGAGATGAAAAGTGTACCCATTTTAGGGGGTCATTGAAGCCCTAATTCGTGATAATATGATCAAATATTGCCCTAAATCGTTCCTTTTGTCATTTTAGGTACTTTTGAGAAGAATTCTGGAAAACACCTCATTTTGGACGTTTTTGGAGCATAAAGTGAAGAAAACGACAAAGTCTCAAAAGAATGCTGGAAATCCTTCCTGACGGCGTCAGAGTCACAAGGTGACGCCGTCAGCCAACCAAGACAAAGGAGTGGATTCTGATTATATGTGACGCCCTAAGAAGAAAATGTGAAAATAATACCTAACGGCGTCAGGTGTTATGGATCCTAGGCCGGCAGGTGTTAAGTTAAAGAGAGACGGCCCAGCTCAGTTTTGTACGTGACGGCATCAGAGATGGATCTAGGTGATCCGAGAACCCTAATGGCGGCGAGCTGACAGCGTCAGAGCCTATAACATGACGCCGTCAGAATTTATTTTCTATATATACTTTTCTTTTTTTCATTCATTAGTGTGCAACTTTTGGGGAACAAACCCTAGACGATTTATCAGCTTTTTCAAGGGTTTTTCACACTTGATTCTTCCATGTTCAATTAAAGATAAGTCTCCCTTCAAATTAATCAATATGTCTATGTGTTGGTTAATTATATCTTATGCTTGCCTTTCAATTAACATGCTAGGCTAGATTTATCTTGTGTTTGCTAAGATCTAATGAAACCTAACTATTGATTATTGGTTGTTGGTGTGTTATTAATTGTATTGGATGATTGTTTATCGATGTTAGGCTTAAGAAAACTGGCTAACCTCCTATACGGTAACTTGCTTGAACGTCTTAAGAAACATGAACCAATGCGTACTAGGTTATTATGGTTGTATTTAATGCATGAGCGAATTCTAATGATCCTATGTTAGGAGCTTCTTAGCCGGCTCGACATAGGAGTGTAGTAGGAGCTTATAGAGTTGGGGAAGTACGTACGCCACCCCACGAATGGTATTAAGGAATACACCCGTCATCCACACAATTAATACACACTAACCACGCAATTAATACACACTAACCAACCGGTAAAAGATAGTTAGGGAGTAAGGAAATCTAAGTAAACACACTTGTCTCCATATAAGTTTCACAACCACTTAGTTTTAGTTATTTTATTTTATTTGCAATAGTAGTTTTTGGGTTAGTTGGCTAGCAACTAATTCCGCCCACTCCTTCAAACCCGAGATTTTACTTGCTTTCATAAATTATAAAAAAAAATACAAAAATAATCTTCCCTCACCCTTAGACCTAATTAGAGTAGCTTTTCATACCTAACGAACACTATTCCCTGTGGAGAACGATCAATCCCCCGTACTTACTACTACACTATACTACATCGGTCAGGTACACTGCCTGGTGGGGTTGTAAACCTCTTGGGATCCCTCGAGAGGTAAAACCTGTTGTAAGGTTGCAAAACCACGCATCAAAAGCACTACTAAATTATTTCTATAACCATTCCTCTCAGAAGAAATATACATATTACCTTGGAATGAAGGCACGAACCTGTTGTCTAGTTGCTGAATCACCACCTCTAGTTTCCTAACCTTTTGGTCATTCCAAACTTTTTCCCTGCGGCTACTAATAACAACAATTATTAATAAACCAAAATTATCAAATACAGTAACCTCATCGACTGTAAGTTGTGTGGCGTAAAAAGATTGAATTTTTATACCTGCAGCGTTCCGGATATGATTTCCATGTCTCTGGAAATTGTACCTGAAAAAAACCGAAAAAAACAAAGTCGGATAAATTATAACCACATAAGAAAAAAGACAATAAAAAATAATTAAATGCCTAAATCAATTTGGTATGATTAAACCCTAAAGAGATGATAATTTTAAAAATAGAATTAGGGTTCGTTACCTTAATCTTCAAAAACAATACCTCTTGATCTTCAATATAACAATTAGTGCTTGTCTTTTCATATCATTAGTGTATGTTTTTCACTGTAAAAAATTAGGTTGTGGAAGAAACTGGAATCATTGGAGCCGTTTTTGATATTGGGTTTAACTTTGGATCTGCCGGTTTCTGGTTTGGGTTTGTGAATATGTGGAAGAAACAAAGAGAGGTGGGAAAGAAGCTTCTGGTAGAAGGACATGTGTAGGAGGTCACAGGTGTGTGTGGAAGATTATAAAAGGGTTGCAAAACAGTATTCAACAGTGGAAAAAAGTGCACTTTTACAACGGGAAACGGGGTGCACTGTTGCTCAAGCATTGTAGCACCCCGTTGTAATTAATGAAAGCTGACCATTCATGCGATGAAAAGTGGAACATTAGAAATAAATTACATTCGAACATTGATGTGTCGTGAATACTATATAATATCCAAGCAATTTCTCAACGAATAAGAAATTACTCGGGTCTTGTCTCAGTGAAGGTTAAATGGAAAATTGTTTATCGTGATTGATAAACCGTGTTTGTGAAAGGTGTAAAAGTTAAAATAATGAAATGTAAATTCAAATAGTAAAATGAAATGATGAAATATGCACAAAGTTCAAGCTATATATGCACAAAGATCTAAAATCTAAAAATAGAAATTCAAACGCGTATTAAAAACATAACGTACAAAATAAAACGCGACTTTTATTTAAAAATGACCCTAAAAATGTGAAACAATTTTCTAAAATTATTAAACAACTAAAAAGAAATTTGAGAAAAAGAAAAATATTTTTTTGGCTTTTTATTTATTTAATATGAATTAAAAACTATTTTTGTATTTTTATTTAATAAAAGAAAATCAAACAAATTTTAAAATGAAAACTTTACTCTACAAAATTATTTTCTAAAAAATCTTATTAAACTGAAAATGAATTTTAAAAGTAAAATCAGAAAATATTTTTGTCTTTTTGTGATTTATTTTGAAATTAAAAATGATTTATTATTCTAAAATCTATTTAAAATTCAAAAGAAATAGTAAACTAATTCAATTAATTCTGAAATTTTTATGGAAAATCTAAAGTATTATTCTAAAAATACTGTAGAAAAAAACTTTTTGAAAAATAAGCTGAAAGTGCTTATTGGGCTAATAAGCAGTTTGGGATAAGTGCTTATTAATAAGCACTTATCACCAAAACTTCTAAAAACTCTACAGAAGGTATAAGACACTCAAAAGAACACAACTAAACTGAAATCAAATCAAAAAGCACACAAGATCACTCAAATAGAAAAATAAGCAGTTTTGCATAAGCACTAACAATAAGCACTTATGATACAGATTACACCAAAAGAACAGAGATCATGTAGCATACTCTAACAACTTCAATAATGGTCAAATTTATCAGACAAACTCAGATTACCAGCCAAATGCACAATTCAAGTATAACATGAAAAATCAGCAAAACTAGACTAAAGTACCTACTGTATAAGCCAAATAAGCAGTTCAAATCAATTCTAAAGTAAAATAAGATGGGGGCAAATGATAAACTACCTAGCTGAGAACACAAAAAACCAAAAAACCCTAAATCTAATAAACTAATTGAACCTCAATTTGATTCAAGTTCAGCAGACAAAAATAATGAAGGGCTGCAATTGTTTGACTGTTGGGACAGATATGGTGAAAAGCCGGGCTGCAGTCCTAAGGGTCATGTTTGAGCTTGATTTTAAGTAAGTAAATCTATAAGCTAATATGTAAAAACTGATTGAAACTAGAGAATAGCAACTAAAAATCACAGAAAACCAAATTGTAAGCAATTAGAAACACTTTTGATCCTTTAAAAATTATCTGATATAAATGCTGTTTGGGACAGATGGTGATTTTTGCTGATGCAATTTTTTTTTGAGAGAAGCAACATGATAAAAATCATTTGAACGCAACTCTTAATATGCAGATTACTAGTTACCCTATATAAACTGAAATGAGCTTAGAACAACACCTAAAGTTCACCTAAATCTGAATATGCAAAATCTACTTGAACCAAACAGTTATATGAGATGAACATTTAGAAACTAGTGCAAGTACTGTAAAACCATATGGAAATGCAAACTATGGCTTAAAACATGCTATTACTAACTGGTTAGAGCTGATTCAACTTGATCAAATGGTAAAAAAGGTTTCCAACTTACAGAATGTAACTGTGCCAAACACCACTTAACCAACGGAATTACACTCTAACTGTAACTTCTAGGCTGAAATCTACCATTAAACTGCTCCACTCATATCACAAATCATACACATAGATCAAATCAACAAGATCATACAGCTTGAACACACTAAAACATAGAATCACTGAATAACTAAAAGAACTACAGTACACAACTCAGATACATCGATCAAGCAACAAAAGTATATCAAACTAGCTCAAAATTATTCAATTATCACTGAGTTTCATGAAACAAGCATAAATGAGTAGTAAACTAGCATGAAACACACTTATGAATCTATTATGTAGTATATTATGAATCTAAACTATAAAAACTGAATGAAGAATGAAAAAAATAAAACGAGAGCTTACAAATCCAATTCTCAGCTATCTGAGAATTTTTCCACAGAAGCCTATCTCTAGATAGGCTAAGCTCTTCCTTGTCTCAGCTTAACATATCAATGTACACCATGAATCATCACCAAAGTATGCAGTTGACTTAATGTTGAAATTGAGATTTAAATCTATTTTGATCTAACAAGCTCTCTCACAGAAGCTAAAAAAAACTAACATGAGATTGCTTAAACTTCAAACAAGCTTGATTTAAAGCTGAATCTAACCAAAAACTATTTTTATATTTTCTGAATTTATAAAACTTCTTGAACTAAATGAAACTGAGTTGAAATGAAGATGTTATAAAGTGAAATAAGCTGATAGTGCAAAGATAAAAGCTGATCAAAAAGTAATTAACAAAAATTAACTGAGATTATTAAAGGAAAAGCAGATTTTATTTAAAGTAAATGATTACAACTGAACTTGAAATGAAACTATTACAATTGAGAAAGTAAAGGAGCAGAGCTTTGCTACAACTACACTACTCTTAAGCTAACAAACTATCTAACCATCTCAGTGAGGAGAATGAAGTCTATTTATAACCACGAGCTTAGGTGAGGAGCGTCCTTGGAAGTATCTGGAATGAGCATCACCTTGGAATATTCTCTCTTGGATCCCTTAACACGTCTGCTAGCCAATCAAGTGTTGCAATGACGCGTTCAAACCAATAAGCTGCATCCACGTGGACTTCTCACGCTGTCATTCTCTGACAAGGTGTCAGTGGGTGTGGGAAAAGACTAATTAGCCCTTAATTGTGGTGTAAATAGCTTGGAACAGGGTAATTGAGGGTAAAGATTAATTAGGGTTCTAGGGGATCTGGTAAATGGTGAATTGGGGGAAACATAAGGGCGGGTGTATATTTTTTATATTATTTTGTCTTGGCCGGGTTTGGGGTTCGGGTTGGTTAGTGGACCGGGTTAAAGGCTTGGCTGTTGGGCTTTAGATTTATTTCTTGGACCAGGCTTGATTGAGTTTTATTTATATAGTGTAATTTAAGTTTTAAGGTTAAAAATTACAAGGACCTCTTTTGAAAATCTATAAAATCCAAGGACCACTTCTGTAATATTTTTCCAAGGACTAAAATTGCCAAATGATGAATCTTCAAGGTTGACTTTGACAAATTGAGCTCAAATATTGATCCAGACTTGACAAAATGCTTCCCGGCTCCGGCACTTGACACTTTTCTCATCTCGTGCTCTTTTTTTATTGTTTCGATGTGTTTTGAGTCCGTTTTTGCAATATCCTTACCTGCACAATCAGAAACGCAAAAACACATATATCTTTGGCATTTGTTAGTGTTTTTGGTCTTTTTGGTCTTAAATTGGTAAATAAAAGATATGTGATTTAACACATATCAAAATCCCCCAAACTAAGATATTGTCGTGTCCTCACGCAATGGGTTTCAATCACGCTTTACAGATAAATAATTTCATAGCTCTTTTTACTTAATTTTGAAAAGTAGCAAAATGTTCGAAAGAGATACGAAACCATTTATTCCCTTAAACGCCCCGTTATTCCATTTTCATTGTTCCTCCATTTATTACACTTATTACTTTTGAACTTTTCACAACTTATTCGGGTGACGGTGTATCGACTTTCATTATCTTGCGATAATTATTAGGTTCATCGAGTAGAAACACAATTCATAGAATAGTGACCAAAAGGATAAAATTCATCATCCTTGATTTTTCACAAGTCCCCAAACAAAGCTTATAAACGATATCACCGTTTATTTACAAGTTAGATGTCAATACTACTCATCGTAGTTACTTGTGTAAAAACTCCTAGCTCCCATATCTTAGTGTATCTAGAATTTTTTTAAATTAATTTGAGAAATGAATTGCTTCATATTTTCTCGTTCCAATATGAGTTAGTCCGATAAAGATACCAAGAATCCCAACGCTAAGTAGTTATCGATCTTCTCTTAAGAAGGTTTGCTTCAAAAATGAGGTCCACATCAAGGATATTGGATACTTACATACAAAGACTTTGGAATACATCAAAATAGACATAAGTTGGTGATAACGCTCAAAATTAACATGTTTTTAGTCGCGTTATTGTGGATTTTATGGTCACTTTTATGAACTTGTGGTACTTAATTGAGCATAATTCGTGTTTTAGGTTCATGGAAGCTCAAAGTAAGGAAAATGCAGAAAAAAGACGTAAAAACGATCAATAAACGAAGATTTATGCATGTACGAAGAATTCCCGACAAATGAAAGTCTCTTGGAGTATATTCGAGAAGATTAAAGTCATGAAGTTGTCACTCCAAAGACTCAAGAATAAAGTACAA
>LBNU01005331.1:58855-80076 GCA_014162995.1 Artemisia annua | reverse complement strand
GAATGATCCGTATACACTATGTACTTCTTCAAAAGAAGGTAAGGTCGAAACTTTTCAAAGGCATATATGACGGCTAACATTTCTTTTTCGGTAGTCGTGTAATGAGATTGAGCGTCATTCATTGTTTTACTAGCATAGTGTATCGGTTGAAAATATTTATTCTTTCGTTGCCCCAAGACCGCCCCGATAGCATAATCGCTAGCATCGCACATGAGCTCAAAAGGCAAGTCCCAATCGGGGGCAACTAAGATAGGAGCTTCCGTTAACTTCTTCTTTAGAATATTAAATGCATCAATGCACTCATTTGAGAAGATAAACGGAGCATCCTTTTCAAGAAGATGGGTCAAAGGTCGGGCTATCTTGGAAAAATCTTGAATAAAACGTCGGTAAAAGCCTGCAAGACCGAGGAAACTTCGAATTCCTTTGACGGTCGTGGGATGAGGTAGCTTTGCGATCACATCGACTTTAGCTCTATCAACCTCAATCCCGGCCTTAGAGATCTTATGGCCAAGGACTATACCCTCTTTAACCATAAAGTGACATTTCTCCCAATTTAAAACCAAGTTAGTTTGTTCGCATCGTTGGAGCATTTGTTCTAAATGGGAGAGACAAGACGTAAAAGAATCACCATAAACCGAAAAATCATCCATAAAGACTTCCATTGTTTTCTTAATAAAATCATGAAAAATGGCCATCATGCACCTTTGAAACATTCCAGGAGCATTGCATAAGCCGAATGGCATTCGTCGGTAAGCAAACGTTCCATAAGGGCATGTAAAAGTCGTTTTCTCTTGATCCTGGGGATCAATCGGTATTTGAAAATAGCCAGAAAAACCATCAAGAAAACAATAAAACTCATTTCCCGCAAGACGTTCAAGCATTTGATCCATAAAAGGAAGCGGGAAATGGTCTTTACGAGTCGCATCGTTAAGTTTGCGGTAATCGATACACATTCTCCAACCGGTGACGAGACGTGTGGGAATTAACTCATTATCATCATTTTTCACAACGATAATTCCACCTTTCTTTGGAACATAATGGACCGGGCTAACCCATGGAATCGAGAATTAAAAAGAAGGACTTGATCACCAACGTTGAAAACGCGGTTTTTGATTTTGGAATCATGAATCCTCTTCATTTTCTCTTTGTAGATCAAAGAATTCTCGTAAGCTTGATCACGAAGTTCGGTTAACTCATTTAATTAAACTTTACGATGATCACCCGCGGTTTTGAGGTCAAAATTAGCATGCTTCAAGGCCTAAAAGGCCTTATGCTCTAATTCAATGGGCAAGTGACAAGCCTTTCCATACACCAACTTATAAGGAGTACACCCGATGGGGGTTTTGTAAGCCGTACGGAAAGCCCATAATGCATCATCCAACTTGTCGGACTAAGAAGCACGATTTCCATCAGCGGTTCTTTCTAAAATTCTCTTAAGACCACGATTGGACACCTCAACTTGACCGCTCGTTTGCGGATGATACGCAGTACTAAGACGATGAGTAACTCCATATTTGGACATAACTTTAGCAAATTGATCATTACAGAAATGAGTACCACGATCAATTATAATAGCACGAGGTGTACCAAATCGGGAAAACAAGTTTTTCAAGAACTTAACCACTACTCGGGCGTCATTTGTGGGGAGCGCCTTTGCTTCAACCCATTTAGACAAATAATCGACCGCCACAAGTATGTACTTATTCCCTCTAGAAGACGGGAATGGTCCCATAAAATCGATACCCCAGACATCAAAGATTTCACAAACTTGAATAGCGTTTTGAGGCATCTCATCACGTTGTGAAATTTTTCCTTGACGTTGGCACGAGTCACAAGATTTCACCAAATCTTGTGCATCTCGGTATATTGTCGGCCAATAGAAGCCGGAATCAAAAACTTTCTTTGCGCTAAAGTTGGCACCATGATGTCCCCCCGTGGGTCCATTGTGGCATGCCAAAAGAATTTCATTAGCTTCTGCGCCATGAACACATCGACGGATAACTTGGTCAGCACATGTTCTAAACAAGTAGGGGTCGTCCCAAAAATAATGTTTAACATCTTTGAAAAATTTCTTCTTTTGCTGGGACGACATCCCTTTCCTTATGAAGTTTCCCGCATGGTAATTTGCAAAATCGGCGAACCATGGGGTACTAGAATCACTATGTGATACACTCCCAAGTGTCTCAAGAGGAAATGATTCATTTATATCCTTTTTCTCGAGAACACTTTGATGAGGATTTTCGAGTCTAGATAAATGATCGGCGGCTAGGTTCTCCGCTCCTTTCTTGTCTCGAATTTCAACATTGAATTCTTGAAGGAGGAGAACCCATCGCTTAAGTCTTGGTTTAGCATCTTGTTTGTTCATTAAGTACTTTAAAGCTGAATGATCCGTATACACTATGTACTTCTTCAAAAGAAGGTAAGGTCGAAACTTTTCAAAGGCATATATGACGGCTAACATTTCTTTTTCGGTAGTCGTGTAATGAGATTGAGCGTCATTCATTGTTTTACTAGCATAGTGTATCGGTTGAAAATATTTATTCTTTCGTTGCCCCAAGACCGCCCCGATAGCATAATCGCTAGCATCGCACATGAGCTCAAAAGGCAAGTCCCAATCGGGGGCAACTAAGATAGGAGCTTCCGTTAACTTCTTCTTAAGAATATTAAATGCATCAATGCACTCATTTGAGAAGATAAACGGAGCATCCTTTTCAAGAAGGTGGGTCAAAGGTCGGGCTATCTTGGAAAAATCTTGAATAAAACGTCGGTAAAAGCCGGCATGACCGAGGAAACTTCGAATTCCCTTGACGGTCGTGGGATGAGGTAGCTTTGCGATCACATCGACTTTAGCTCTATCAACCTCAATCCCGGCCTTAGAGATCTTATGGCCAAGGACTATACCCTCTTTAACCATAAAGTGACACTTCTCCCAATTTAAAACCAAGTTAGTTTGTTCACATCGTTGGAGCATTTGTTCTAAATGGGAGAGACAAGACGTAAAAGAATCACCATAAACCGAAAAATCATCCATAAAGACTTCCATTGTTTTCTCAATCAAATCATGAAAAATGGCCATCATGCACCTTTGGAACGTTCCAGGAGCATTGCATAAGCCGAATGGCATTCGTCGGTAAGCAAACGTTCCATAAGGGCACGTAAAAGTCGTTTTCTCTTGATCCTGGGGATCAATCGGTATTTGAAAATAGCCAGAAAAACCATCAAGAAAACAATAAAACTCATTTCCCGCAAGACGTTCAAGCATTTGATCCATAAAAGGAAGCGGGAAATGGTCTTTACGAGTCGCATCGTTAAGTTTGCGGTAATCGATACACATTCTCCAACCGGTGACGAGACGTGTGGGAATTAACTCATTATCATCATTTTTCACAACGATAATTCCACCTTTCTTTGGAACATAATGGACCGGGCTAACCCATGGGCTATCAGAAATGGGGTAAATCATCCCAGCGTCAAGTAATTTGATAACCTCTTTTTTAATGACTTCATGAATTTTTGGGTTAACCCGTCGTTGTTGTTGGAAGGAAGGTTTGTAATTATCTTCAAGTAAAATCTTGTGAGTACAAAAACGAGGGTCTATGCCCTTGATTTCGGAAATTTGCCAAGCGATGGCACTCTTATGCTTCTTAAGCACATCTAGAAGGCGAATCTTCTCCTCATCTTGAAGGAATTTAGAAATGATAACGGGAAATTTGTCGGTTCCTTCTAAGAAAGCGTACTCAAGATGAGGAGGTAATTCTTTAAGTTCCGGCTCGGGAGGTTTTTCAATTGTCGGTTCGGCTTCTTTGACTTCTTTAACTTCTTCAACACAAAGGTTCTTCGGAGGGAGAGGAGAAAAAGGATCTTCATTCAAGAGTTGTTCAAGCACAAGAATATCTCCCTCCGGATCGTAATAAGAATTATCAACATCAGGTGTGTCGATAGCAAGAAAAGCATTGACATCTTCCAACAAGAAATCACTTCCCTCAAACGGAGTGAGGGAAGGGGAAGAATCGGCAACAATAGGTTGAGAAGAAGGAGAATTATCATCGGGAAGAGAAGAGGAAGAATTATTAGTAGAGGAAGAATCACAAGTAGGATTGCCACTTGAAACGTCAGGAGAAAAACCAAGAAGTTCTTGAGAATACTCCTCCGAAACTTCATCAATAACATCGATTCGGTTAACGGACATGCAATCATCGGTAGAGGAGTATCTCGACGTTTGATCTAAGTTAAACGGGACGGCTTCGTTACCATTTCGTAAGGTAATCTCCTCATCATAAACATCAATCAAAGCACGACCCGTCCTTAGGAAACCTCTACCAAGAATAAGAGGAACCCTTGGATCGGGATCAAAATCAACAATCACAAAATCGGCGGGGAAATGAAATTTTCCAACATTAACAATGACATCCTCGGCTATTCCAATGGGATGAGACGTAGATCGATCGGCGAGCTCGAGGGTCATGCACGTGGGAGTAGGATCGGGAAGAGATAATTTCTTCCACATTGACTTAGGTATAATGTTAATGCTAGCACCCAAATCAGCTAGGACGAAGCATTGAACCATCCCCGGAAAATTTCACGGAATCAAGAACTTGCCGGGATCTCCAAGCTTTTCGGGAAGCTTTTTAAGAAGAACCGCGGAACAATTTTCATTCAAAGGCGTTTTCGTCATTTCAAACAATTGTTCTTTGTTATTCAATAAATTTTTGATCATCGAAGCAAATTTTGGCATCAAAACAACGGCATCCGCGAGACTCAAATCAAATCGAAGATCTTGAAAGACTTTATAAAATTTTTCCTTTTGGTAGTTCATTGACTCACGGTGCTTTTGATTATTTAAACGCGAAGGATAAGGAAGTTTAGTTTTAATTGGCTCATCTTGTTCAAAAGTAACTTTTTCCTTTCCTTTAGACACATTTTCTTTTGACGGTTGGACAACCGGAGGTTGGATGTTTTCGGTCCTTCCGTTATTAGTAGGAAGTTTCGTATCCTTTGTCGCCTCGGTCTCACGGTCGACTACCTTAGGAGGAAGAGAAGACGAGGTAGTCGGAGCCGTGGGTCCATCGTATGAAACACCACTTCGAGTTGTGATTGCTTTCAAATCACCCTTTGGGTTAGCAATAGTATTACTCGGAAGAGAACTAGACATCGACGGTTGATTCATTAGGAGAAAACTACTCATCATTTGCTTAAGCTCATTTGTTTGTCGAGTCATGGTCGAGTCGATCTCTTTCTTAAATTCAACCCTCATGTTGTTGATTTGATTTTGCATAGCTCGCATGTTAACATCATTAGATTTCATATAATTTGAAAGCTCGGGAAAAGGATGAACTTGTTGTGGTGGAGGGTGATAAACTTGTTGTGGTGGAGGGGCTTGATAATTTTGATCTTGATTGAAAGTGGTTCCACGGTTTTGATTGTAACCTTGGTTATTTTGAGGATAACGGTTTAGATGAGTTTGCACGGGTGGAAATCCGGGTGGCCCCATTTGGTTGTTTTGAGTACGAAAACCTTGGTTTTGATTTTAGTTTGCGGCGGCTACATTAGCATTGTAAACTTGGCCATCGGTGGCTTGACAATCATAATATGGATGGGGACCACCACAAATCATACATTTTTCAGTAACGGCTTTAACGGGCTCGGGTTTTTGGTTCTTAATCTTAAACTCTTTCACCATACAACGGATAGCATCAGTAAGTTCAGCCAATTCCGATCATTGGACCGATGAAGAAGAAGCAGTAGAAGAATTCAATTTTGAAACATTTGGTTTGTTACGAGAAGTCGGAACCTTAGATTTGTTTTCGATAATTGTTAAAATATCCCTTGGCGTACGATTAAAGATATTGCCACCGGCGGCTGCGTTCAAAGAATCTTGATCGTTTTGAGTCAAAGCGTTATAAAACGTGTCGATTTGGTGCAATTCGGAGAAACCGTGGCGAGGACATTTTCGAAGAAGATCCTTAAAATGTTCCCATGCCTCACCAAAGTTCTCATCNATTAAAGATATTGCCACCGGCGGCTGCGTTCAAAGAATCTTGATCGTTTTGAGTCAAAGCGTTATAAAACGTGTCGATTTGGTGCAATTCGGAGAAACCGTGGCGAGGACATTTTCGAAGAAGATCCTTAAAATGTTCCCATGCCTCACCAAAGTTCTCATCAAAACGTTGTTGAAAATTGGTTATATCATTCTTAAGATTAGTCGTTTTAGACGGAGGAAAGAAATGATTAACGAATTTTGAGACGAGTTCTTCCCATGTATTGATAGAACGAGGGGGTTCTTTTTCGAGCTAAATCCGGGCTGCCCCCTCAAGTGAAAACGGGAATAACATCAACTTAAGAGCATCGTGAGGAACATCCTTAAATTTCATGGTCGAGGTCAACTTATTGAATCATCGAATGTGCGCGTGAGGATCGTCCCTCTCAAAACCGTGAAATTGGTTTGATGTGACAAGTTGAATCAAACCGGTTTTAAGTTCAAAATTTTCGGAAAGTATTGGTGGTAGAACAATTGCATCTCCATATCCCTCGGTGGGACATTGGAGCAATTCTTGCATCGTACGTTGATCGGCCATCTCGGTGATGGGTGATTCAACAAGAGTACATAACTCGGGTACGTTAGCTCTTTTACGACGTCTACGATATTGTTGAGTCGGTATGGTCGGAGAATTAACGATTAATCTCGACCGTGAACGTGTAAGCATACACTAAAACCAATCAAAGTAAAAAAATGAAAATGCAAATAAAATTTTGAAACAAAATCTTTTTGGTTTTTAAAACAAAAATTGAAATCAAAATATTTTTGGGTTTTTATATAAAAGAAAACTTAAAAACTCAATATTTTTGTATTTTTCTTATGTTTTGTTATTATTTTGTGATCGATTCGTCACCCAAAATCGTTTCCTTCAAATCTACTAACAACAAAATTGTCGGTTGTAGAATTAAAGTAATCAGAAATCGAATAATTTCACAATCTCTTTTCTTTTGCGTTCGAACTTATTTGGTTTACAACCGCCCTCGTTCAACGGAAGACCGAGGATGTTTATTATATTTTTGGTATTTTGCAAACACTTTAGGAAAAGTGTTTAATATTTTTTATTTTTACTTTTTATATAAGAAAATATATACAAGGAAGGTTTTTCAAAAACAACAATTTTTTTTTTCAAAATCGAAAACCAAAATTCACTTCAACCTTCCCCGGCAGCGGCGCCAAAAACTTGATGTGTCGTGAATAGTATATAATATCCAAGCAATTTCTCAACGAATAAGAAATTACTCGGGTCTTGTCTCAGTGAAGGTTAAATGGAAAATTGTTTATCGTGATTGATAAACCGTGTTTGTGAAAGGTGTAAANTTATTTTTACTTTTTATATAAGAAAATATATACAAGGAAGGTTTTTCAAAAACAACAATTTTTTTTTTCAAAATCGAAAACCAAAATTCACTTCAACCTTCCCCGGCAGCGGCGCCAAAAACTTGATGTGTCGTGAATAGTATATAATATCCAAGCAATTTCTCAACGAATAAGAAATTACTCGGGTCTTGTCTCAGTGAAGGTTAAATGGAAAATTGTTTATCGTGATTGATAAACCGTGTTTGTGAAAGGTGTAAAAGTTAAAATAATGAAATGTAAATTCAAATAGTAAAATGAAATGATGAAATATGCACAAAGTACAAGCTATATATGCACAAAGATCTAAAATCTAAAAATGGAAATTCAAACGCGTATTAAAAACGTAACGTACAAAATAAAACGCGACTTTTATTTAAAAATGTGAAACAATTTTCTAAAATTATTAAACAACTAAAAAGAAATTTGAGAAAAAGAAAAATATTTTTTTTTGGCTTTTTATTTATTTAATATGAATTAAAAACTATTTTTGTATTTTTATTTAATAAAAGAAAATCAAACAAATTTTAAAATGAAAAATTTACTCTACAAAATTATTTTCTAAAAAATCTTATTAAACTGAAAATGAATTTTAAAAGTAAAATCAGAAAATATTTTTGTCTTTTTGTGATTTATTTTGAAATTAAAAATGATTTATTATTCTAAAATCTATTTAAAATTCAAAAGAAATAGTAAACTAATTCAATTAATTCTGAAATTTTTATGGAAAATCTAAAGTATTATTCTAAAAATACTGTAGAAAAAAACTTTTTGAAAAATAAGCTGGAAGTGCTTATTGGGCTAATAAGCAGTTTGGGATAAGTGCTTATTAATAAGCACTTATCACCAAAACTTCTAAAAACTCTACAGAAGGTATAAGACACTCAAAAGAACACAACTAAACTGAAATCAAATCAAAAAGCATACAAGATCACTCAAATAGAAAAATAAGCAGTTTTGCATAAGCACTAACAATAAGCACTTATGATACAGATTACACCAAAAGAACAGAGATCATGTAGCATACTCTAACAACTTCAATAATGGTCAAATTTATCAGACAAACTCAGATTACCAGCCAAATGCACAATTCAAGTATAACATGAAAAATCAGCAAAACTAGACTAAAGTACCTACTGTATAAGCCAAATAAGCAGTTCAAATCAATTCTAAAGTAAAATAAGATGGGGGCAAATGATAAACTACCTAGCTGAGAACACAAAAAACCAAAAAACCCTAAATCTAATAAACTAATTGAACCTCAATTTGATTCAAGTTCAGCAGACAAAAATAATGAAGGGCTGCAATTGTTTGACTGTTGGGACAGATATGGTGAAAAGCCGGGCTGCAGTCCTAAGGGTCATGTTTGAGCTTGATTTTAAGTAAGTAAATCTATAAGCTAATATGTAAAAACTGATTGAAACTAGAGAATAGCAACTAAAAATCACAGAAAACCAAATTGTAAGCAATTAGAAACACTTTTGATCCTTTAAAAATTATCTGATATAAATGCTGTTTGGGACAGATGGTGATTTTTGCTGATGCAATTTTTTTTTTGAGAGAAGCAACATGATAAAAATCATTTGAACGCAACTCTTAATATGCAGATTACTAGTTACCCTATATAAACTGAAATGAGCTTAGAACAACACCTAAAGTTCACCTAAATCTGAATATGCAAAATCTACTTGAACCAAACAGTTATATGAGATGAACATTTAGAAACTAGTGCAAGTACTGTAAAACCATATGGAAATGCAAACTATGGCTTAAAACATGCTATTACTAACTGGTTAGCTAATTCAACTTGATCAAATGGTAAAAAAGGTTTCCAACTTACAGAATGTAACTGTGCCAAACACCACTTAACCAACGGAATTACACTCTAACTGTAACTTCTAGGCTGAAATCTACCATTAAACTGCTCCACTCATATCACAAATCATACACATAGATCAAATCAACAAGATCATACAGCTTGAACACACTAAAACATAGAATCACTGAATAACTAAAAGAACTGCAGTACACTACTCAGATACATCGATCAAGCAACAAAAGTATATCAAACTAGCTCAAAATTATTCAATTATCACTGAGTTTCATGAAACAAGCATAAATGAGTAGTAAACTAGCATGAAACACACTTATGAATCTATTATGTAGTATATTATGAATCTAAACTATAAAAACTGAATGAAGAATGAAAAAAATAAAACGAGAGCTTACAAATCCAATTCTCAGCTATCTGAGAATTTTTCCACAGAAGCCTATCTCTAGATAGGCTAAGCTCTTCCTTGTCTCAGCTTAACATATCAATGTACACCATGAATCATCACCAAAGTATGCAGTTGACTTAATGTTGAAATTGAGATTTAAATCTATTTTGATCTAACAAGCTCTCTCACAGAAGCTAAAAAAAACTAACATGAGATTGCTTAAACTTCAAACAAGCTTGATTTAAAGCTGAATCTAACCAAAAACTATTTTTATATTTTCTGAATTTATAAAACTTCTTGAACTAAATGAAACTGAGTTGAAATGAAGATGTTATAAAGTGAAATAAGCTGATAGTGCAAAGATAAAAGCTGATCAAAAAGTAATTAACAAAAATTAACTGAGATTATTAAAGGAAAAGCAGATTTTATTTAAAGTAAATGATTACAACTGAACTTGAAATGAAACTATTACAATTGAGAAAGTAAAGGAGCAGAGCTTTGCTACAACTACACTACTCTTAAGCTAACAAACTATCTAACCATCTCAGTGAGGAGAATGAAGTCTATTTATAACCACGAGCTCAGGTGAGGAGCATCCTTGGAAGTATCTGGAATGAGCATCACCTTGGAATATTCTCTCTTGGATCCCTTAACACGTCTGCTAGCCAATCAAGTGTTGCAATGACGCGTTCAAACCAATAAGCTGCATCCACGTGGACTTCTCACGCTGTCATTCTCTGACAAGGTGTCAGTGGGTGTGGGAAAAGACTAATTAGCCCTTAATTGTGGTGAAAATAGCTTGGAACGGGGTAATTGAGGGTAAAGATTAATTAGGGTTCTAGGGGATCTGGTAGATGGTGAATTGGGGGAAACATAAGGGCGGGTGTATATTTTTTATATTATTCTGTCTTGGCCGGGTTTGGGGTTCGGGTTGGTTAGTGGACCGGGTTAAAGGCTTGGCTGTTGGGCTTTGGATTTATTTCTTGGACCAGGCTTGATTGAGTTTTATTTATATAGTGTAATTTAAGTTTTAAGGTTAAAAATTACAAGGACCTCTTTTGAAAATCTATAAAATCCAAGGACCACTTCTGTAATATTTTTCCAAGGACTAAAATTGCCAAATGATGAATCTTCAAGGTTGACTTTGACAAATTGAGCTCAAATATTGATCCAGACTTGAAAAATGCTTCCCGGCTCCGGCTCTTGACACTTTTCTCATCTCGTGCTCGTTTTTTATTGTTTCGATGTGTTTTGAGTCCGTTTTTGCAATATCCTTACCTGCACAATCAGAAACGCAAAAACACATATATCTTTGGCATTTGTTAGCGTTTTTGGTCTTTTTGGTCTTAAATTGGTAAATAAAAGATATGTGATTTAACACATATCAAACATCCAATAAAAGAACAAATTAGCTTCATAATCAGTCCGTAATGAAACTTCCTTGAACCCCGTTTACCTATGCCTTTTAGAATATAGAATAATAATAATAATAATAATAATAATAATAATAATATATTCTCTTACCTCAGATTTTTTATTTTTTATTTTTTTTTTATTTATTTATTTATTTTTTTTTGAGTGAGACGCGATCAAACATATTATCTTTTACCTAATAAGAGGTGGGAATTTTCTGATTGTCTCTTATGATGTGTGATTGTCTTTTATTATCATAAATTTTGAATACTTTAAAATAATTTATTTAATGTTATATTGACCATGATAAATGTTTGATAAGGATGTTTTGTTTATGTTTGTAACAATTACTTAATCATCGTGTTGTTATGATTTTATATATAAATTTTTAAAAATTAAAATGATAAATTAACAAAAACGAACAACATTATTGTATTCACACTCAGATCTTTATAGTCATTTAGTAGTCAAATTTAGATTCCAAGCATCTAAACGACACAAACAACATCTAGTGTATTTCATCTGTTTTTCTATGTTACTCTTATTGTCTTGGTTTGTTTTTAAATTTCCGCGTATAGGGCTTTTATTATTATTATTATTATTATTATTATTATTATTATTATTATTATTATTATTATTATTATTATTATTATTATTATTATTATTATTATTATTATTATTTTAATATTTGGTAAAGGGTTTCTATGGTAAATGTTCTCTAAAAAAAATATTTAAATACATAAGATGTAGGTGAAATCTCAAATTTTAGCTCGTTATATAGGCGAAAACAAACGCACCATTTGTGCTTCAAGCTATATACTTCTGTATCCCTGAACTCTGAAGTTATTATTATTATTATTATTATTATTATTATTATTATTATTATTATTATTATTTTTTTTTTTTTATTATTATCATCACTTTATTAAAAACTCAAAGAATTTACAAGAAATTGGTGGGAAGCCGAGAAACCAACTGGGCCCCCACACCTCTAGCAATAGCAAACCCAATCCTACTAAAAATATGAACCGCCGCACGCGCCCCGATGTCTTGAGTCATAGAGAATCGTCGAATACGTTTCAGTAGGGTTACTGCATCTTTCTCAAGTTCTCCAAAAGAAGAAAATGAGAAAGGGAGGAAACCATACCCGATATCAACGCATTTGGCGTCGTACTTGACACGTTTGCGCTGTGCGGCATCAATATTTGGTATTTGGTAAAGGGTTTCTATGGTAAATGTATTACTCTAAAAAAAAATATTTAAATACATAAGATGTAGGTGAAATCTCAAATTTTAGCCCGTTATATAGGCGAAAACAAACGCACCATTTGTGCTTCAAGCTATATACTTCTGTATCCCTGAACTCTGAAGTTATTGATGTTTCTTGTTCATTTCCTTTTCTCTTCCATCTGTTAGAATAATTTTGTATTTTAACCGTTAAGAAAGTTTATCTGTTCCATACTTGGTTTAAATAAATCTTGCTACCCTTTCATTGATATGTAATTATACCTTTCTTTAGCTGCAACATGATACTGTAATTTTGGTGCTGTATTACAGTCGTTTAGTTTGATGGACTGAATTGTGTATAAGTTATTCATTTGGTGATTTAGCAACTTTCTCATCGTTATTTTTACCCTAAAGTTACCTAGACATTAACATTCAAATTTATCCTCAAAAAGTTACGCATATGCTACTCGACTATTTGTACGTCATACCACATTTACCACCATGTTGAAAATCATACGATTAATTAGTCAACCTTCCAGATTCTTCGTTTTATTATTCTAGAAGTTCAGCTGGAAATTTTATTCTTCAAAGGAGGCGATGCGAAAATACACGCGTCCTCACTTTATTGATAACACTTTTGACAATAAATTTTATGTTTTAATTCATAAGAACCTTCTTAAACTAAATACTCCGTATGATTAAACGTTACATTCCCATGAGAAAATGTTAAGCAACTTTTATATCTGGTCATCTAGATCATTATACCTCCTGTCGCCCTTAAATATTTCCCAAAAAAAAACAAAAAAAACAAAAAAACAAAAAAAAAAAACAAAAAAACAACGATAATAAGAAAGGAGTTTATATGCACACCAGAATAAGTGTTGTGCAAATAACAAATATGCACATATAATGATGTAACATGTGCATTACTAATATGATTTTGTGATGTACACATCATTTATAATGTTATGCGCTTATGCATATCGGCTCCAACATAGAAAAGATATTTGTAACCAAAAATATTTGGATTCAACGAATAGCAAATTTCTAGACCGGTCATTTTTTATTTATTTATTTATTTTTCCATTTCTTTTCTTTTTCATTTCAACGTTTGAGACGACAATTTGGAAATGCGACGCAACTTTGTATATATGGCAAAAAATAAAATAAAAATAAAAATAAGTAAGCTAGAAAATAGAAACATTATTTAGCTAGAAAGTAGAAACATTATTTACAAAGGGGACCTATATCAATGTTTTTTACACGTTATAGGTTACCACTTTTAACAATCAATGCGTTAGGATGCCATCCTGAGACTTTTTGTAGTCGATTTAGTAAGACCATTTGTGTGATCATGGTTTACCCAATTTAATGATGCTTCTGGATGCTGCCCCGCCCTTAAGAACTTTTGCGTAAGGACGGTGGCTAATCGAGTCAAAAGCTTGAGCCGACGTCTTCCTAGTCATTTGCATACTATTAGCTTGTAGCTACTCTGTAAATTATAATGTATGAACAAGCTCAAATTAAACTACAACGACGTATTAGTAAATTTTGCAAGTGTATGTTTTTTTATTCTACTGTTAAAAAACAAATATAAATGTTTATGCTGGAATACGTACTATTTTGCCAAAAACTTGATTGAGTAAAAAATTTGAATCCGATATACTCACTAGTATATTGTTGTTTTAACATTTGTTACTAGAAATTTCAGTTTTTGTTTAAAATGTTGCTAACCATAGCCTCAAGCTACCAATGAATTTTGCTTAAAATAATATTATGAGTTATTGTTGATGAGTAAGGATCAAATGAGAAGAATCCTTAAAATAAGAAGGATGGGAAATAAATATAACTACACATTAGAGATGCATCAATTTAAATTAGATGCATCCCTAATCTTGTAAATGCATCATAATATATTTTCTAGCTAAAAATTATATGCATATACATATATTAGATGCATTTCATCAAGTTAGACGAATCATATGTATTTTTCGTCCTCTGCAGGTCAAATTTGTTGCTAGTACTACTTTGCATCGTTTTCACTTCAAAATCACTTTCGAAACTAATTGTGGTGCATCTAAATGAATAGAGATGCATCTAATTTAAGTCGATGCATCTCAAATATACCATTATAGTCATTTCTTATTCTTCTCATTTTAAGATTTCTTCTCACTGGATCGTTGATTCTACAATAATCAGTTAATCACAACAAGTAGGGTAAAGAAAAGATAGAAGCATAATAAACCGTGTGAAATTAATTACGTATTTTGACATCGAGTGCGCAAAGTAAACATTACCTTTACATATTCATTAGTATTTCATGAAGTCTGCAATAATTAAATTTGCAACATACCTAAACATGACTTTTACAAAACTATTGCTAGTGTAGATCGGTAACAGGGTATATACAGTAAAGTAGCTACCGATTCTACCCCTAAACCTACCACCAACACGACAAATTACCTAACATGTATTATTACATGAAGACAGGGACAAAACTACAACGACCAGTATGGCACGGGCCACATCCAATTTGAGTCATAAAGGTGTTGTTTTTTTTTGTTTTTTTTGTTTNTAGTAATTATGATAGAAAAAAAGTGTGCAACACTCTCTCGAAAATTCTAAATCCTTCCCTACATCAAGATACATTTTCTTAAATGTTACTGTATTGCTTTACAAAAGCTAAAAAAAAAATGTAGTGGAATATATGTCGTGATTAGAGAACCGGCCCTAGCTAGAAATTGTATACGTGTAACCTATCCTCTAGAAGAAGGAAAATGACTAGTAATTCGATATCGAACATGAAAAGAACTCTTATTTTAGATACAATAAGCTCGTCTTAAAGATAAACCTAGTAAACCAATCGTTTTAGGCCTAAAATATTTACACGGCGCAACTTGTTGCTCGTTTGTCTGTCATCTTATTGTAATTGATATTTATAACATCATAAATTATTCGTAACACAAATAAAATAAAATAAAATAAAATAAAAGGACGGTAAATCTAAATTAGGTTAAAGCAAAAAAGGAAAAGAGAAAGAAGCTTCTAATTTGGCTGGTACGTTTGTCAAACTAAAGTTCAATGTAGTTTGGAAATATCTGTCTGCAAATGGATGCAAGTAGATTGGACTCTTTTGCTATCGCTAATAATTTGCATACTCTTTTATTGTATTTGCACATTTTATATTGTGCAATAAAGAATTATACATATGCTATATAGTGTTTTTTCAGTTTATGCACTAAAGTGTGCAAATCAAAAAAATAGTATGTCAATCAACACTCCTTTGCTATGTTTAGGGATCACAATCAATTGTGAATCGAGTAAAGTTGGATCGATATTTGTTTTACATGAATCATGAATCATTTAATATTTATACTCGTGTATGTTTTAGTACTCTGTACCTTATCTATTCATATTAAACCCCTGATGTGATAATATAGGGAAGGTTTGTATAACGCAACCTTAAATGAATTTAATAGCCTAACATGCAATATATATCAAATCATAGTACACGAAAGGACTTACTTGTTTCTCAATAATACTTTGTTGTTGTGTAAAAAATTCTTTCAATTTAAAAGTCGTGAATTCAAGTCCTGGTTAATTAGTAAGTGAGAGATAAATTTGTTGTATACAGTGTAATAATTGTTACTTGCCGACAAAAAGATAAAAAGTTTAAAAGGATATCTTATAAAGACCCTTTAAAACTACAAGTGATGCCCTTATGTTTTTTTGGTTTTTTATTTTTTTATTTTCTTTATAATTTTATTTATATTATAAAACTGTGTAATGAAAAATGTGGAACAAAAAATATAAAGTTTAACAAATCAAAAGTATTGAACTGCCAAAAAATACGAAACAAAAATAGATTAAAAAGCTGTGTTGTAAAAAAGGGTCAAAAGGGGGTGGAAGTTGTATTGTTTTGTAATTATTGGTGGACCGGGAGAGATACCAATAACACAAGCGAAATTAATATCGTGCGGATCGAAACACCTTTACAAATTCACGAGTGTTTTTTCAGTGTTGTATAAATTGTAAATAGAGCTCGTTACGCTTGTGAGTAGGGGTGTCAAACGGGTCGGGTTAAATAGACCCGAACCAGATAAGGCTTATCGGATTGGAAAATCTTATTGGGTTAATTTGACTCGAGGGATAAACCGATATTATTATAGGGTCGAGTTCGGGTTGGATTATTTATCTTATCGAATTATCAGGTCAACACGATAAAACTCGAATAAAATATATAATTTCATTTAATAAAAATTTAATAGCTCGCTTGTGATATATATTAGTGTGGTTTGAAAGTTTTAGTTACAGTAATGCTCTATCCTTTTGCCTACGTATTGTTACGGCCAACCGTGCTATCTTTTATTTTATTTTCACCTACCGTACATTTTGTTTAAAGAAGTGATATGCACACCATAAAAAGTGATGTGACAACTACAATATCACATTAATAATGCATATGTTACAACATCATATATGCATAATTTTGGTGTGTGCATCATGCACGCATGGCCTACTCAAACCATTTCATTCCATTTTTGACTATGCATACTTTTTTTTTTATCACTTGTAAAGCTTGTGATTTTTTTTGTTGTAATTAAATTTGGGGCATGTTATACAAACCTTCCATACATTGTCACATCAGAGGGTTTGATCAAACCGTACAACCTGCGATGCACATCATACAAGCCGACAATGCCCCAATCATTGGATACTCTCCCTATGATAGGGTGTAAATAACTCACCCATTAAGTTTTTGTATTGCAACTTATGTACCCGACATTTCTTTTTTCTTCACATTTGTTTTACATACAACCCGATACCCGAATAACCCGACTCGAAAAAATCCAAACTTATAACAACCCGAACCCGATAACCTGATTCCTTATCGGGTCAGGTTGCGGGTCACATTTCTCTAACAAAAAGTGAATCAAACCGATAACCTGACCCGATAACACCCTTACTCAATGGCGCAGCTACATAGGGGCCGGGGGGGGGGGGGGGNCCAACCCCTCACTGAAAATTTTCTAGCTTCACCACTGCCCTTACTTGTGATACAAGTTAGCGAGTGAGTGTGCACATGTAATCAAAGCCGTACGTGTTTGATAGTGTCTAGTTTTTGAAAGGAAAAAGGTCAATCTACGTTAGGTGGATCCATTCTATATACTACTAATTGTGTTGAGATGGGCCAACACAATTTTTTAATATTATTACTAAAGGCTACTCTGGTCCATGAAACAGCCCACTAATTGTTACTACTATAGTACCATGTTGTTGTTATATTTATTTTCCGATTGGGCTTTTTTCGACATGCAGTGTTCGTTTGTACCGTACTTCTTTTTTCTCTCTTCATTTTGAAATTGTTTTTCTTTTCTTTCCGCTTTTGGCCCCTGTACTATTGTCCGGATGTGAGTATACGCTAAATATTGAATCACCATTTGGGAAACTGCTAAAAGTACAACTTACAGTAGCTTTTAGGTTTGGTGATCTTTTTTTAAGAAAAGAAAACAAAGTTGTTCTAAAGAGGGTGCTCGTGTTAACTTATGTAAATTTATAAAGGGTTTAACTATAAAATAGCAACCTTTTTTGCTAAATACTTAACACATACCTACCGGTTTGTTGAATAAAAAAAGTACTGTTAAAAAGGCCTCTCGATAACGAAGAAAACAAGCCCAATATTAATAAACTTTTGTCGTACGTGCGATTTTATAAAAAATGTTGAAGTTTAATATATATATAATTTTTAGATAAAAGAACTTTCAAAATGCACCTTTAACTTATCAAATAAGTATAAAATTATCTTAAATTTTTTTTAAAACTATGAGCGTCAAAATTAGCCCGCCGCAACACGCTGGTGCATGACACAACATTCATTCCAAAAAGGACATCGAACAACAGCTACAAATATAGCTTGACACAACATTTATTCTAAACAAATACAACACGTGTCGGCAAAAAACATACAACGATCTCACAACGAAAAGCCCCGGCCAAACATTATTCGTAAATAATGTTCACAAAAATTCCTCCAAAATTGCAGCGGGCGCCTTCCCACTTGTATCTAACAGATACGTATCGGTTGCTTGAATAAAAAAAATCCTGGCAAAAAGGTCTCTCGATAACGAACAAAACAAGCCCAATATTGATATACTTTTGACGTACGTACGGTTTTACAAAAAAATGTTGAAGTTTAATATATACATAGTTTCTAAATAAAAGAATTTTCCTTAACCTATCAAATAACATTAAAATTATCTTATTTTTTTTTTAAACTATAACTGTTAAAATTAGCTCCGTTACAACACACTGTTTGCCGCCACAACATTTATTCCAGAAAGAACATCATACTACAACTACAAATACAGCTTCACACAATATTTGTTCGAAACAAATACAATACGTGTCGGCCAAAAACGTACCGATCTTACAAACAGAAGCCTCACCCAAACATTATTCATAAAAAAATTTGCAAAAAAAGCCCCGCCGCAAACGCGGCGGGCATTACATTCCTTGTTCCTATCATTTCTATTTATAGATGTATATCCACACTTTCAAATATGGCTTCGCATACTTGCTATAAATACACATTTTTGTTTACATTTCAAAAATATTTGGTACGTGGGTAACCGCCAAAATGACATTTGCTGATATATCTATCACGAGAAAGTCTATTTAATTTAAAGTAATGCAAAGTCGATCATCTTTTCATGTCAAATATTTACAACCTAAACAACTACACGTATTTAGAATTTACATGATACAGATTATAAACAAAGGATTTTTTTTTAGCTATAGGCCTTGATCCGACCCATCAACACATGACTCCACCCGTTGCTTCCGGATCCGGGCTGTCCATGACATCCCCTGAGCCCGACCCGCTTTATTCTGGTTCACTTTACTCCTTTTCGTTAGCTCATTAATTTGCACCTTCCACATATCTTTCCATCGAATCTTATCTTCAGAATCCGGGTCAAACCGGGTTGGTCTCCTACCCGAAAACGCCATGTGTAAGCCTTTGGACATAGAACTATCATACATATATCTAGCTTCCGGGTCGGATAAAGTCTCGTAAGCTTCTTGAACCCGAATAAACCTCGTGGTATATTCCTCCATCCTGTCGGGTGGTGACACGTCAGGATGGTACTTTAATGCCATTTTCTTGTATGCTTCTTTTATATCCGAGAGCGTACAGCTCTCGGATATACCTAGCAACTCGTACAATGTCTCATTTTCTGTCGCTGGTTTTGTTAAACCAGCGCTAGAAAATGAGGCTCTAGCACTTATTTTAGGTGTCCGGATGGAAGTGTTGTGTGCTTTAACATTATTTTTCTTGTTGGAGTTGAATTGGAGACTTGGTAATTTGTTTGATGAGTTTAAGAAAGATTGAGTTACGGAAGGAAGTGTTTTAGAGTTCATTGTTTTGTTTTGATTGATGTGTTTTGAGAATGTAAGGTGTACCGTGTACGTGTGTTTTTATGTTTGTTCGTAGTTGAGGATAGAATGAGGNCTCCCACCACCTCGCCCACCACCTCGCCCTCGCTTCCACCACCTCGCCCACCACCTCGCCCTCGCTTCCACCACCTCGCTCTCACTTCCACCACCTTTTCACTCCCACCACCTCGCCTAGAATGTCGCCTAGGAAAATAGAGACACGTGTGTGGTTCAAAAGTTGTCCTGAATTGAATCTAATGGCTGATATGCAAAAGTTTATTTTCGTAAAAATTATTGGCGAAGTTTATTTTAGAAAATGGATACCTGTTATGGTTTATTTAAGAAATTTTCTCTTGGTAATTTGTTTGATGAATTTAAGAAAGATTGAGTTACGGAAGGAAGTGTTTTGGAGTTCATTGTTTTGATTTGATTGATGTGTTTGAGAATGTAAGGTGTACGTGTGTTTTTGTGTTTGTAATACTGTAGTTGATGATAAATTGAGGTACAGGTGGGTGGCTTATATAGGAGGTTGATTTAGTGATATTTTTTTTAAGTAAATTGAGTGACAGGTGGATGACTGGATGACTTAAGCCTTAATCTATAGATGGAAAAAAAGGATGGGACCAAAAAGGATTGTTGTTGACGGCTTATGGGTCACCGTGTGCTGTTTTCTAGAAATACTTATTCATAGTCTTTTCATGATCACAAATTATTTACCAACATGACTAATTATCTGAGTTATCTGGAAGCTATGACTTTGGCTTTTTATCATTTTCTCACTAATTGTAGTGAAAACGACGTGACCATACTTACGATTTGTCAATTTTTACTTTACGTCTCGTTCAACTTTTCCTTGATATATACAGTTTACTATTTCTAGCGGGTTGCCCACGTACCAAATATTTTGGAAATATTTATGTCTCGTCCAAATAATTCGACTAGCTTTATACATACAATTCGACTAGCTTTTGCAAATATATATATAAACTATCATATGGCCGGTTATATGAAACAACAAATCATTTATATTTTGCTATCGAATAAGTTTGTTTGTAATTTATGTAGATTTCAACTTTTCCTTGATATATACAGTTTACTATTTCTTGTGATATTTTCACTTCTTTTGTCTGCGGTAGGGAAGAGGTTTATGTTTGTTTCTTTACAGACATAAGTGCTTCTTTTCACTTCTTTTCTTTTCTAAATTTCAGACATTATCTTTCACTTCTTACCACTTCTTTCACTTCTTACATCTTCTTTCACAAACCATACATCTCTTTCTCAATATTCGTTCTTTTACGTTTTCGTTTGTTTTTTACGTTTTCGTCCAATTTTTTTACGTTTTCGCCCGTTTTTTTACGTTTTCACCTGTTTTTTACGTTTTCGACCGTTTTTTACGTTTTCGTCCGTTTTTTTCGTTTTCGCCCGTTTTTTTACGTTTTCGTCTGTTTTTTTTTTTACGTTTTCGCCCTTGTTCTTTACTTTTTTCGCCTTTTTTTTTTTTTTTTTTTTTTTTTTTTTTTTTTTTTTTTTTTTTTTTT
>LBNU01005331.1:0-36233 GCA_014162995.1 Artemisia annua | reverse complement strand
AAAAAAAAAAAAAAAAAAAAAAAAAAAAATAAAAAAAAAAAAAATAAAAAAAAAAAGGGAAAAGAAAATGGTGTACAAATCACCTCCCTTAAATTTATCAAGTTTAGGATCTACATATACAATCGCTTAATATTAATACGTACTTAATTTAATCAACTTCAATGATATGTGTTAAAGTTATTTTACATGTATTAGTGACAATGATTTTCAATTGAGTATAACTCCAAAATACACATATACGTGCTTTGTCAAATTTCATAGTTTACGTCACTATCAGAGAAACTGAAACATTTACATTTTTTCGTCAATAAACGTTAAATAATATACATCCTTATAGAAGAACAATGTAAACTTTCTTTCGGTATATGGTAACGTATGTCTAAGATGAGGGGTATGTTCGAATTTTTACTTTTAACAAGGATGTATTTTTGCAGTTTACAATTATTATTTTTTAATTTTATTTTTTTTATAATTAATTTTATTTATTAATAATATATTGTTTTATTTATATTTTTTATTATTACATTTATAAAAAAAATCTTTTTTTTTTAAAATAATAATAAAATAAAAAATTAATATAGAAATTTATAAATTTTTTAAAAATGCAATAATAAAAAATTTAATGAAAACAAAGTAATATAAATATTTTGAAAAATAATAAGAAGAAGAATAATAAACATAAGCTGCAAAATACATTCCTATTACAAGTAAAAATACGAAAATACCCTTCATGTTAACCACATGTTATCTTAACTGATAACAGAAAAAAGTTTGCATTGTTCGTTTCTAGGGGCATATGTTGTCCATCATTTATAAACTCTAAAATTTGGCAAATCACAGTTACATGTCTTTTTAATTGACAAACCCACAAGAAAAAGTTAAAAAGAGTAGTTTAATACATAGGGCCCCACACGGTGTCATTCTCCCACCGTCACATCCCCCTTTCCTTTCCAAATCCCAAACACCCCCCTTTCACACTCTCCACATTTCCACTCTCTGTAAAAATAACCAACCAACACACTTATTTCACACACTCACACACATACACATTTTGTCGGTCAGTCCATCAACCATGGCGATCTCCGGCACCAGTCGGAGCTCTCGAACCCTCACATTTCGTCAATTCACATCCATTCTCTCTTTCACCCTCATCCTCTTCTTCACACTCACTTTCCTCTTCACCTCTTCACACGACGTCGTTTCATCTAATTCTCACTCTGTAAGCATCTTTTATATCACTTTATTATTTTAACGTTCCGGAACTCAAAACTATATTATCTTTATAGATCTATACTTGCTTTCAAATCCGATCCATTTATATACATTCATAATAATAATAATACTTTATAAATTCATTATACTTGTTTCAAATCCGATCAATTAAAATATATAAATTAGGCTATACCGGACCTGAAAGTGTTACTAATCACGTAAATTTAAACTTGTTTTCAAATCCGATCCATCTAAATTTAGTTAATTATAGTGCTTTATAATGTGTTAATTTTATATAAATTTCGCGTAATTGTAGAAGTTAGGTTATATAAATTTTTATAAAATTGTGTTGATTGTAGAATTAGGTTATATGTGTTAGATACGAACGAAGCGTTAGTCGTTACGTAGATCTCTACTCGCTTGTTTATCTTGTTAGTTATAATCTGCCAATTAGGTGTGACAGATAATTATGTGTTGCAGTTTTGTTCCAATGTACTATGTTGATTAGATGATCTTGCTTTTGTGCCATCAAACATTTACTTGATCTAGCTATGCACCACCAAAATGATTTGCACCAAAACAAATTACAGGCAAGTCTGTATTTTCTCCTCTTATTATTCCATGTAGAAAATATGGTAAACTCTATGAAGGCATTAGTCACAATTAGTCTAATATAAAACATAGATGTTGCTAGACATAGCAGTAAAATAGAAAGAATAGAAACAGAAAAGATAGAAAAAGAGAGAAACGAAGAGGGGTGAGAGAAAAAATGGTTTTTGATGATGTGTTTCAAATCGGAAAGAATATAAAAGGAATTGAACCAAATTAAGCTTAAAATCATCTAAATCTTTCTATTTTGAGATAATGTTGTGTTTAAGAAAAATTATGCATTAAAATGTGGTATACCAATAATAGTTGAGTCGGTTATCGTCTAGTTGACTAAGGTGGTCTTTCTGAATGTTATACCATCAAAACTTATTATACTCCCATCTCAAAATTATTGTCACTTTACTAGATAAAACTAACATAATTTAATAAAAGTGAGGCTTTTTTAATTTTCAACTACTCTAATAAAATATTTTTTACTAAATTCTATAGTTTTTACTTAAAAAGAAAAATGGACAAAACAAAAAAACTTGTTACGAGTTTTTTTATTTTTTAATTAAATATTTAAAATATAATTAGAAGTTTTGCTAATCACAACATTAAAAACATCCGAAATGACATGTTTAATAAAAGTTATAAAAAACTTAAGCTTCTATTTAATTTGTAGTGAGTTTTTGTCTCATACTTATGTGTCATAAGTATGATAAAAGATCTTAAATCTTTTCTATAATTGGGTATGTAAGTGAATTACGTAAGTATTTTTAGACTTAAAAGTTTATGCAAAGTGATAATAGGTTTAGAAATCAATAAATTTATGTTTTGATCATTTCTCATGAAACGACACATATAAATTTTAAAAAGCTTTATTATTTTGAATCTGTCAAGGGATATGGTTACACTTAAGTGTGGTGATTTGTACATCATGTTTTTTTCTATCCACCACTAAATCATTTATATTAGTGTTGTACGGTATGCGTCATTGCTGTAATTTAGTGGTGGATGACAAAAATAAAAACAAAAAATAAAAAATAAATAAATAAAATGATGTACAAATCACCTCCCTTAAGCTTATCAAGTTTAGAATCTATATATACAATCGCTTAATATTAATACATACTTAATTTAATCAACTTCAATGATATGTGTTAAAGTTATTTTACATGTATTAATGACAATGATAAAATTTCAATTGAGTATAACTCCAAAATACACATATACGCACTTTGTCAAATTTCATAGTTTACGTCACTATCAGAGAAACTAAAACATTTACATTTTTTCGTCAATAAACGTTAGATAATATAAGAATTCTTATAGAAGAACAATGTAAACTTTCTTTCGCTATATGGTAACGTATGTCTAAGATGAGGGGTATGTTTGTATTTTTTACTTTTAACAAGGATGAATTTTTGCAGTTTACAATTATTATTTTTTCTTTTTAATTTTTTTATTAACAATAGTATTAATATTTTTTTTATTATTACATTTAAAAAAATTATAATTTTTTTAATAAAATAATAATAAAAATAAAAAATTAATATAGAAATTTATAAATTTTTTAAAAATGCATAATAAAAAATTTAATGAAAACAAAGTAATATAAATATTTTGAAAAATTATAATAAGAAGAATAATAAAAGTAAGCTGCAAAATACATTTCATTTACAAGCAAAAGTAAAAATATGAAAATACCTTTCTAGGGGCATATGTTGTCCATCATTTATAAACTCTAAAATTTGGTAGTAAATCACAGTTACGTGTCTTTTTAATTGACAAACCCATAAGAAAAAGTTAAAAGAGTAGTTTAATACTTTAATTAATACATCGGGCCCTACACGGTCTCATTCTCCCACCGTCACATTCCCCTTTCCTTTCCAAATCCCAAACACCCCTTTCACACTCTCCACATTTCCACTCTCTGTAAAAATAACAACCAACACACCTATTCCACACTCACACATACACATTTCGTCGGTGGTCACTCCATCAACCAACCAAACCAACCAAACCCATGGCGATCTCCGGCACCAGTCGGAGCTCTCGAACCTCCCCCCTCCTCACATTTCGTATTCTCTTTTTCGCCCTCATCCTCTTCTTCACACTCACTTTCCTCTTCACCTCTTCACACGACGTCGTTTCATCTAATTCTCACTCTGTAAGCATCTTCTTATATTCCGGAACTCAAACTATATTATCTTTATAGATCTATACTTGCTTTCAAATCCGATCCATTTATATACATTCATAATAATAATAATACTTTATAAATTCATTATACTTGTTTCAAATCCGATCAATTAAAATATATAAATTAGGCTGTACCGGACCTGAAAGTGTTACTAATCACGTAAATTTAAACTTGTTTTCAAATCCGATCCATCTAAATTTAGTTAATTATAGTGCTTTATAATGTGTTAATTTTATATAAATTTCGCGTAATTGTAGAAGTTAGGTTATATAAATTTTTATAAAATTGTGTTGATTGTAGAATTAGGTTATGTGTTAGATACGAACGAAGCGATAGTCGTTACGTAGATAGATCGCTACTCGTGTTGAAATCTGGTCATATAATTTGATAATGTGCTAATTTTATAAAATTGTGTTGATTGTAGAGATTAGGTTTCGCGTTAGATGCGAATGAAACAGTGTCGTTACGTAGATCTGTACTAGCGTTGAAATCTGATCCGTTAAAGCCTAGATTTGATCAGATCCGTAAACAAGCAGATGATCATAGATCGTTAGCGTTAGCTTACGCGGCGTATGCGCGTAAACTGAAGCTCGAAAACTCGAAGCTTGTTAGGATTTTTGCTGATTTGTCGAGGAACTATACGGATCTGTTGACGAAACCGGTTTATAAGGCTTTGTCTGAGTCTGATGCGAGTTTAATAGATGAGCAGACGTTAAGGTTGTTTGAGAAAGAGGTTAAGGAGCGGATTAAGGTGACGAGACAAGTGATTGCGGAGGCGAAAGAGTCGTTTGATAATCAGCTTAAGATTCAGAAGTTGAAGGATTCGATATTTTCGGTGAATGAGCAGTTGACGAAGGCGAAGAAGCAAGGTGCGTTTTCGAGCTTGATTGCGGCGAAATCGATACCGAAGAGTTTGCATTGTTTGACGATGAGGTTGATGGAAGAGAGGATTGCGCATCCGGATAAGTACAGTGATGAAGGGAAGGAACGGCCGGTTGAGTTTGATGATCCGAAGCTGTATCATTACGCCATTTTCTCGGATAATGTGATTGCTGCGTCGGTTGTGGTGAATTCGGCTGTTAAGAATACGAAAGAGCCTTGGAAGCACGTTTTTCATGTTGTGACGGATAAGATGAATTTAGGAGCGATGCAAGTTATGTTTAAGATGAAGGAATATAACGGTGCTCATATTGAGATTAAGGCGGTTGAGGATTATAAGTTTTTGAACTCGTCGTATGTTCCGGTGTTGAAACAGCTTGAATCGGCGAATTTGCAAAGGTTTTACTTCGAGAATAAGCTTGAGAATGCAACAAAAGATACAACTAATATGAAGTTTAGGAATCCTAAGTATTTGTCGATTTTGAATCATTTGAGGTTTTACTTGCCTGAGATGTATCCAACCCTGCACAGGGTTTTATTTTTGGACGATGATATTATTGTTCAGAAGGATTTGACGGGGCTTTGGAAGATAGATATGGATGGTAAGGTGAATGGAGCTGTGGAAACTTGTTTTGGGTCGTTTCATCGGTATTCACAGTACATGAATTTCTCTCACCCTTTGATTAAGGAGAAGTTCAATCCTAAGGCGTGTGCATGGGCTTATGGGATGAATTTCTTTGATTTGGATGCTTGGAGGAGGGAGAAGTGCACTGAGGAGTATCATTACTGGCAAAATCTGGTATGATGATTTCCTTTGTAAATACTCAATATATTTGTACTGATAAGTGATTACTTTGATTGTGTGACTGTCTAGTTTCGATGTTAGACTGTTTAACTTGCTTAAAAATATAGTCTAATATGTTTGTTATAAGAATTGGCCTGCTTGATTGCATTAATGTCCTATTGACGCCCCTGGAACCATAGTTAGGTATCGAGGCCTTATATGTTTAGGCTTGTCAATGAGGCAGATCTGATTGGATCCGTCAGTGACTTGACCTGACCCAACTCATGACCCGATCTTGATCTGACCCATTAGTTAATGGATCTTGATTGGCCACAAGATCCAACAGATCCTGATAAATGGATCGAAGACCCATATTTTTGAACAATTGAGCCTATACTATATGCATTTACTTTTTTCTTGAAATTCTTTTTATCTTATATACGAAGTATGCAAAGCTTGTACCCATCAGGAAATCCCTATTTTTGAACAATTGAGCCTATACTATATATCAATAATATCATGTTGTGTTCCTATGTGATTATGAAAAGTTCTTTTGTGTGGTTCTGTTTATTTGATAAAGTAAAAATGGTGAATTTATTTTTGCAGAATGAAAACCGTACTTTATGGAAATTGGGGACACTACCACCTGGTCTGATCACATTTTATTCCACAACTAAACCGTTAGAAAAATCTTGGCATGTTTTGGGGCTTGGTTATAATCCAAGCATAAGCATGGAAGAGATCAATAATGCTGCAGTTGTTCATTTCAATGGGAATATGAAACCATGGCTTGACATTGCCATGAACCAATTTCGCCCACTTTGGACCAAATATGTCGACTATGATATGGAGTTCGTGCAGGCCTGCAATTTTGGTCATTAAACTTAATGTTGCGTTATGGTTTTAGCTCTTATCACTCAGTTATCCTGCTTGGAGGATATTCTTTGTACCTTTACACGTAAACTGAACGCTTCATCAAATGCTGTGGAGTTCCTATTGTTGCCAGTTCCAAGTTTGGCGCCATCGTTTCATATATTAGTTTTGAAATTCATTTCTGAAGTGTTCATAGTTTTTTTAGAGTTAATTTATACTGCTACATGTTTAAGTAATTGATTATGAGAATGCAGAACAATATATACAATGATAGTCATGACGTATGCTTTTTAAAATCCCTTGTTAGTTGAACTCAAATACTTCTGCTAGATTACGTTATTGTTGCTTTTGGATGGTTAAGGTTCTGATGACCCGTTAAGTTTTTAGATGGAAGGGTCGTGATAAGCCGTTAAGTTTATGAGTAATATCAATGTCTTCATGATTTCTATCTTATCATTCACTCACCAGTTTCATGGATATCTATTAGATGTTTCATGGTGAGCGAATGATAAAGGTATCATCCACTCACTCACCTTCTTGAATATTCGCAGGCTTCTGATAAACTTAATTGGGTTAATGGTTTGTCAATGTTCACATTTTACATCCATATCAGAAAAGTTGGGAAATCTAAATCCCTTCGTCAACACACGTTAAAAAATATACATTTCTAAGGATGAACGATGCAATTGTTTTCCCGTGAATCTAATATGTGAGGTGTGTTCATCTTTTGTGATAGGGGTGTTTTTGCAATTTATTGTTTTTGTCTGTTTGCATTGTTGCTTCACAATATCATAAAACCATGAAGTCTCAAAACATCTTCTAATCTAAAAAACATCGGTTAAAAAAACACAAACATCAAACCTCTATTCCTCTAGCTACCTAGATATTTCAAACGCGATGTTTGACCTTATGCTATTTTAACCAGCATATTTGACTTATGAATTATGATACCTACAATAGTTATAAATCAAGCAAGTTTGAGAAACTCATGAATTATCTCTCCTTAGTTAAACATAGATTATTATATTTTTTTTTAGCAGTAAACATAGAGTATATTTTGGGCGGAGAATTTGTGTAATAAAAACAAAGGCAATGTTTGACCTTATACTTTTTTAACCATCATATTTGACTTATGAATTATGATACCTACGATCAAGGACGGAACTTAGACTACCACCAATAATAACTCTCAGACTAGGCGCAATAACACCCTCAACCGATTGGGCTGTCAGGGTTGGATGTGGTTGTCGTTGTTGTGGGGCTGAGGGTTGGGGTCGGTCGAGTGTGAATTGGGTCGAAGAGACAACCAATTGGGACAATCGGTCAAATTGGGAAACNAGCTAATGGATCTTGATTGGCCACAAGATCCAACAGATCCTGATAAATGGATCGAAGACCCATATTTTTGAACAATTGGGGCCTATACTATATACATTTACTTTTTTCTTGAAATTCTTTTTATCTTATATACGAAGTATGCAAAGCTTGTACCCATCAGGAAATCCCTATTTTTGAACAATTGAGCCTATACTATATATCATGTTTGTTCCTATGTGATTATGAAAAGTTCTTTTGTGTGGTTCTGTTTATTTGATAAAGTAAAAATGGTGAATTTATTTTTGCAGAATGAAAACCGTACTTTATGGAAATTGGGGACACTACCACCTGGTCTGATCACATTTTATTCCACAACTAAACCGTTAGAAAAATCTTGGCATGTTTTGGGGCTTGGCTATAATCCAAGCATAAGCATGGAAGAGATCAATAATGCTGCAGTTGTTCATTTCAATGGGAATATGAAACCATGGCTTGACATTGCCATGAACCAATTTCGCCCACTTTGGACCAAATATGTCGACTATGATATGGAGTTTGTGCAGGCCTGCAATTTTGGTCATTAAACTTAATGTTGCGTTATGGTTTTAGCTCTTATCACTCAGTTATACTAGTCCTGCTTGGAGGATATTCTTTGTACCTTTACACGTAAACTGAACGCTTCATCAAATGCTGTGGAGTTCCTATTGTTGCCAGTTCCAAGTTTGGCGCCATCGTTTCATATATTAGTTTTGAAATTCATTTCTGAAGTGTTCATAGTTTTTTTAGAGTTAATTTATACTGCTACATGTTTAAGTAATTGATTATGAGAATGCAGAACAATATATACAATGATAGTCATGACGCATGCTTTTTAAAATCCCTTGTTAGTTGAACTCAAATACTTCTGCTGGATTACGTTATTGTTGCTTTTGGATGGAAAGGGTTGTGATAAGCCATTTAAGTTTGAGTAATAACAATTTCTTCATAGAGTTCATCATAATTTCTATCTTATCATTCACTCACCAGTTTCATGGATATCTATTAGACGTTTCATGGTGAGCGAATGATAAACGTATCATCCACTCACTCACCTTCTTGAATCTTCGCAGGCTTCTGATAAACTTAATTGGGTTAATGGTTTGTCAATGTTCACATTTTACATCCATATCAGAAAAGTTTGGAAATCTAAATCCCTTCGTCAACAAACGTTAAACAATATACATTTCTAAGGATGAACGATGCAATTGTTTTCCCGTGAATCTAACATGTGAGGTGTGTTCATCTTTTGTGATAGGGGTGTTTTTGCAATTTATTGTTTTTGTCTGTTTGCATTGTTGCTTCACAATATCATAAAACCATGAAGTCTCAAAACATCTTCTAATCTAAAAAACATCGGTTAAAAAAACACAAACATCAAACCTCTATTCCTCACCTAGATATTTCAAACGCAATGTTTGACCTTATGCTATTTTAACCAGCATATTTGACTTACGAATTATGATACCTACAATAGTTATAAATCAAGCAAGTTTGAGAGACTCATGAATTATCTCTCCTTAGTTAAAACATAGATTATTATATTTTTTTTTAGCAGTAAACATAGAGTATATTTTGGGCGGAGAATTTGTGTAATAAAAACAAAGGCAATGTTTGACCTTATACTTTTTTAACCATCATATTTGACTTATGAATTATGTATGATACCTACGACCAAGGACGGATCTTAGACTACCAACAATAATAACTCTCAGGCTAGGCGCAATAACACCCTCAACAGATTGGGCTGTCAGGGTTGGATGTGGTTGTCGTTGTTGTGGGGTTGAGGGTTGGAGTCGGTCGAGTGTGAATTGGGTCGAGGAGGCAACCAATTGGGACAATCGGTCAAATTTGAAAATAAATGAATATGTGTGTGTTTAATTAATTATAGTGTATTTTTTTGGGGAATGTTTTTTTTAGTGTAGGTCGTCTTGCTGTGCCTAAAAGGCCGTCTTAGTTGTAAAAGGTCATTTGTAGGTAACATGAGAGAGAAAGCTGATGTGACAGGAAAAATGTGAGTTGATCGACTTTTTTATTCTACAAAAAATTTATTAATAATAACACACATTACATAATAATTTAATAAAATTAAAACATTAAAATAAAAATTAAAAACTTAAATTAATAATCTAATGTATAGTACTCTTTAATTCCTTTCTTTATCTCCAGTATCTTATGTTGTTGTTGTAGGGGAAAAGTCTCGTCGATTCGCGAATTATAGAACATATGTCTTTGTAGTGTTTCTTTCTTTCGGCTAATTCAAGTGTTCGACGTTGTAGTGCAAACTCCTCTCTTTTCAACTCCATTGCTTCCCGACGCGGGCAGCTTCCTGGAGATCCAAATCCCGATTCTTCAACTGTATATAGGAGTCTTGTTGCTCCTTCTTCTCTACCCAGCTTTCCGACTTCATGCTTTTCCATAAATTGGAAACCAAATCAATAATACTTCCTCTTGCAACAGATGAAGACCGAGAGGAGGAGGATTCTTAGTTGATCACGACCAACTGGTCGCTTTTCTCGATTCACTTCCTTAAAACCAACCGCTTCATCGTTCAAATCTAAACCACCGTGCCCTGACCCCAAGGTGGTTTCGAAAGTCTTATATTTTTTGTTACCCTTTGTTTTCTTGTAAAAAGTATGCATCTTAACATCTTTCCAAGCAGGATGATCCCTCAAAACTTGCCAACACGGCTCCAATGTAAAGGCATGATCGTACTGCACTTCGTATTCGGCACACGCTTGTACACAATGAGGTCACTCGACCCGCTATCGTTCCTCCGTTCGACATTATCGATAATGGCACGAAACGCACCAATTCTAGGACGAACCCTACCTTTCCATTTGCTAGTGATGGCATCGTACCCTTTCTTTTCACCCATTTCTTTCTCAAAGTAAGCAATAACCTCCCCCCAAAACCCCCTACTCTTCATAGCGTTTCCTCTCAAGCTATTTTCCGACACATCGCACCAAGTTTTGCACAACGTGGCCTCTTCATCAATTGTCCTGGTTTTGACGTTTCCTTGTTGTCATTCTTCTTGGCCTTTGAAACGCGTTTTGAAACCTTCTTAGCTTTGACAGGTGACACCTCTTCGACGGGAGTGTCGTCATCAACAGCCGAACCGTGACCCGTAGAATAATCTTAACTCGCAAAATAATCTTGACTCGGATAATAATCTCGATTACCGTGACCGAACCTTGACCCGCATAAAAATCTGGACTAGCAAATAAGTTATCCATGTCCATATCAAGATTAATACGGTTAATGGGAGCATACACTTGATTTGGTTGGGGAGACAACGACGATGAATCCATATTAGGACGATATGGATGATTTGGTTGGTTGTTATACGGATGATTGAATGGACGATTTAGATAAAATGGGTTATTATTTTGTGGTGGTTGTGGTCGTTATGTTGGATAGTGTAAAGTTACATGTCGAAAGCAAATGGGTGGTGAGATATCAAATAATTGGAAATTTGGATCCGGAGTTAATTGTGGAACACTTTCATTAATTTTGGATCTTGAAGTTTTGAATTTGAGAGTTTTCTTATTAGACATTGTAATAAGTTTAATATGAGAAGTATAAGAGACAGTAGTTTGAGCATGTATACAAAATGATGAAATGAATGAGTTATTTATAAGGCAAATGGTTTAAATTTTTTATTTATTTATTTTTAATCTAGACGGTTGGATTTTTTGTTTGTTTCTTACATGTGAGTATGTGACCAATAGCCATGAGGGTCGGCTCCTCGACCGACAACAACCACAAGACCACAACAAAACCCATTGCAACCTTGACAACCCAGTCGGTCACCACCCTTATTGCGTCTAACCTTAATAGGAGTCGTGGCCTCCTAAAATTTTTAGACACAAGTATATTTTTAACCCTTACACTTTGTAGTAGTAGCCTAGTAGGTATTATTAGTAGAAATGTTAAATGAAAATGTAAAGTAGCCCCCCTAAAATAAATACGTTAAAATTTAGTCTTCTAATTAAACTTGTCAACTTNTATCCTATAATTAACTTTTATACTGAATTTGTGATGAAGTTACGGGTCTAGTCTGTTTGACATCACATGAAGTAACATCAAACTTATAAGTGATGTCTATTCTTTTGGACCATCATGAATTTGAATTATTTTGAGCACCTTAGATACAAGAGGACTTACAAGTTGCATTGATATAGTACGTAAGTACGTTCCATATATATTGCCACCGAAGTGAAAGTATAAAGTGTATCCTTGTGCTTTGCTGGGAAGCAATTCGGTGAGAAGAAAAACTAAAATGAGAAGAATGAGAAGTATTTTTAACTGCACATACACATTTTAAATAAGAGGGAAAATTTTAAGAGGAGATGCATCTATATTTATAAATGCATCTGAAATGTGTTGTTGTAATTTCATCTCACCTTTATTATTATTATTATTATTATTATTATTATTATTATTATTATTATTATTATTATTATTATTATTATTATTATTATTATTATTATTATTATTTTCATTTGATTCTAATTGGTTAACGATCTAGTGAGAAGAAAACTAAAAATGTGAAGAATGATAAATAACTATAACCGCGTATTTGAGATGCATCAACTTGAATTAGATGCATCTCTATTCATTTAGATGCATCATAATTAGTTTCAAAAGTAATTTTGAAGTGAAAACGATGTAAAGTAGTACTAGCAACAAATTTGACCCGCCGAGGACGAAAAATACATAGGATTCGTTTAACTTGATGAAATGCATCTAATATATGTTTATGTATCTAATTTTTAGCTAGAAAATATATTATGATGCATTTAAAAGATTACGGATGCATCTAATTTAAGTTGATGCATCTCTGATGTGTAGTTATAGTTATTTCTCATCATTCTTATTTTAATGATTCTTCTTATTTGATCTTTGGTCTTGATTCTAAAGCACTTTGCTTTATAAATTGATAATGGGTTACTTTTCATGCAAAATAACATGTCACACACCTTGAGAAAACAAAATTAAATGTAAATCGAATTGCTTTTTTTGCGCTAAGAGCATCTCGGAGATTAAAAATGAGTTGAAAAAGACTTGTAAAAATGTTAATGCATTGAAGTAAAAGTTTAAATTATGTTCTTAAGTTTTAAAACAAATGAAAAGAAAATTAATAGGAAAAAGATAAGAAATGAAAAGGTAAAAGAAGTGTCAGTTCATATATTCTTAAGATAAATGAAAGGAAAATAAAAGTAACCATACCTTGTTCTGACTAGGGTTGAGCATACCGGACAGAAAATCAAACCGAACCGGAAAACCGAGTCTAACCGAACCGACAATATTCGGTTTGGTTTCGGTTCTATATCCTAACGCTTTTCGATTTCGGTTCGGTTTGGTTCAACCCAAAACCGATAAAAACACACCTAACCCATACAAACAGAACCGAACCGACACAAAACTGAACCAAACCGACCATATTCGGTTCGGTTTCGGTTCATGTTTTTTGCAAAGTCGGTTCTCGGTTCGTTTCGATTTTTGTCGGATCAGTTCGGTTTTGGACCTTTGCTTAGCCGTAGTTCTAACAACAACATTCTCTTACAATGAGCAAAATCTTTCTCAACCCTATTCCTAAATATGCTTCATCAAGTTCACGCTCCTTAGTAAGTTGAACAATCTTACACTTCAAATCTTCATTTTCACTTTGAAATTTCTGAAATTGCTCTTCAAGATGTTGAAACTTTGCTAAGTCAAGAGCTTTTTCCGAATCAATGATCTTTTCAAAGGTTTTCATATGAGATATAACATTTCTCCGAAAGTCTTCATCCAAAAAAAATTAGAAATTAAATACTCTCGTAAATTGTAGCTATAACCATATGGCATAAGAAACTTATCGAGTTGTTCCTTAAGCTTATGAAGCACTTTCTTGACATCACTCTCGTTGTCAACTCTTTTTGCATATTAAGTAGCACTGTAAGTTGAGTCTCACAGTTTTTGTGTAATGCAATCAGAAATTTACTTATTACCAATGATGCTTGATGAACCTCAGTTGAAATTATCTTACTATTACCAATTATTGTTGAAGTTACATCACTAAGACGATCATACTACTTGTATAATTCACGAAATTCTATGTAAAAACTTGATGTTAAGAACAATCTTAAAAATAAATTTTACTCAAGTTTTCCTGCAAAAAATCAATACAAGCTTAGTCCAGATTCTTTTGATAGTCCAAGCTTTTATCACTCGACCCAAAAACTATCTAACCCATCTCAACCCAATTCAACGTAACTTAACCCCCAAAACCAATGTAGAATATATGAAATCCAACATACAAATCCACCTACGTACAATCTTAAGTAGCGTAAAACCCAACCACAAGCATACTAATCCTAAAATGTAGAGCCATCGTACTTTATACAAGTCCAACGTACAAAAAAACCACCAGAGTAGAACCAATTTTATAAGGCCCAGCGTACCATACCAACGTACTTAGAACCAATAGCAACGTAAATTTAATCACCCAAACTTCAAACCAGTGTATATTATATAAGACCCAACATAAATATTAACTCATATTCACAATGCAAGTTACTTTCTTAAAACAAACCAAAACTAGTGTACTAGTTACACAAAAGGCAGCGTACTTTCACATATAACCCCGCCTACAAAACCTTTGAACAACGTAACTTCCAGCGTAAACCCTAAATGGCGTAAACTAATTCTAGCGTAAACCCTAATAATTNGCGTAAAATCCTTCGGCATCGTAGTTTGTAACCAGGATTTCTTTGTACAATTTTCTACAAAAGCAGCGTAAAAATACAAACCACCAATCCAGCAGGTAAAGTCTTCCAAAAAAAAAACATAGCACACGTAGTCCTTCTCACACCAGGGTACAATTTCACTAAAGAGTTAACTAGGCAACATACAAAAATTAAATGCAGCTTAAACTAAACACTAGACTAGTGTACAGATCCTTCTGCGTACAAAACCCGAACAAGAAGAGTATTTGAAACCCTAGGTAGCGTATTTAACCAACCAATGTACAATCTTCAAATCCCCAAATCCAACATATAACCTCTGATAATCCATTTTTATCGCCTTTTAACAATCTAATAAGCACTAATAAACTATAAAACATGTAAACACACTACAATTAAGTACTAGACAAGCTAAAAACGTCTTCTTATTTGTCCTTAACCTTCCCAAAGCTCAAATCGCCTCAAAATGATCCCAAAACTCAATCTAATCAATACCTAACACAGTCTAACCATCTACAATAAGCTTCCCCATTAAATAAGCTCAAAATCAAAATTTCGTGATTTTTAATGGTGGATTTCGAATCGTGTTTGTGTAGAAGACTAGAATACACACTAATATAAAATCTCCAGCTCCGATACCACGTTGTAATGTGAGCTTGGATCGAATGATCAACAATTAGTGTGTGAAAAGTGTGTTTGTGTATGAAATAGAGAGTATTGGTTAATTGGTCTTTTATTGATTTAATACTGATACAAACCAACTTGAAATGACTTCTAATGAAAAATAAACCAATTTTGAATTCTCCCTATTTATAGTCTCATAGGTGAGTGACTTTGTTAACTTAACAATTCTATTCCCTGCACTTAGGTAGTGTTTGATAACAACTTAAAGTGTCTTAATTGAAAAATAGGCAAGTTAATTAAGTCATCAAATGGATGTTTGTTTAGTGCTTAAAACTAATATATGACTTCCTAGAAAAAGCCAAGGAGATAAGGGTCTCCAAATTAAGTCATCCCTTTTATCATAATTTTACATATTTACCCTCCCACTTCTTAACATTATTTCAAATAAAAAGGGTATAATAGTATTTTTTTCTAATTCAGACACTTTATTCAGCACACAAAACAAACAATCATTTATTTATTTACAAACAGACATCAGATATCTAGATAGACACTTTTATTTAACATGACTTAATTAAAATATTAAACAAACAGGCCCTAATGGTTTGTACTCAATCACCTTCCACCTTAGCGTCAATTTACTATTCTGCACATCACCACTCCCTTCTTCACCCACAATGGTCACCGCTCCCCCCACCTTTCAAACATACCTCACAAAAATTCACACATCAAATAAATAATAAAAACTTGCAAGGTACCGAGCGGTGAGCACCCTGACCACTCACTCCTCTTTTCTCTCGTACTCACGCGTGTGAATGGTGAGGTGGAGAGTGACCCCTAACACCAATTGCACTTACGTCCTTAAAAAGTAATTACGAGTTAACATCTAATCTTTTATATAATAAAACAAAACCCCAAGTGGGGACTTTTCCATTTCAAAAAAACTAAACCATACCTTATTTAGTAATAATATTATTTAAAAAAAAGATTATTTTCGTATTAGGTAACATTTTATATTTATCCATAATACAAGTAGAAGATAAATACAAAAAATATAGATAAGAAGCAATTAACAATAGGATTAAAACTTTTAAATAATTATCTTTAATAATAAAAAACTATAATTAAACATCATAAATCAAACAAAACAAAGATTAAATTATTTGTTTTTTAATAAATAAAAATATATNNCTTGTCTTATGCCACTCTTTATGCCACTCTAACAATAGTAATTTCCCAGTGTTTCCAGTCTCACCATCAACACCCTTTCCAGCAGCCTCATTCACATCATCATCCACTATTTCTTCATTCACCACACCCTTTCTCTTAGTCATCATTCGATCCATCATCTCACACTCAACAATTGAAACACCGGTTTCAATATACAACTCCAACTGTGTAAAAAAAGGAACATACTCCACAAGTGTCTTCACATCTTCGTCAGACTTTAGTGGTAGCAAACCATCATCCAATGACTCCCTAGGTAACCTAAAGTGAGTATACACAAGGGTACGATCCGTGTAACCCAAATCCTCTAACATTTCGCCCAATAAGCCCATGGAGAAAATGTCACAGTGAATTCCATCAAACCAATCTGTATCTCCAAAGAGATAGATTCTCCCTGGTGTTGAGGTAAATTGACCATTGTGATGGATTTCCAAAGTAAACATTTTTTCACTCAATGTTGTGCAACACATACAAAAAATCATTAACTTCGAATAACAATAACAACTTTAAATGAAAAACAAGAAGATGGAACAGAAAATGCTTACCGTAAAGAACTCTTAAATCAGGTATCGGGGCACTGCGTGCACGATTTTGCCAAAGCTTACCCATTCTCAAGATCTTTACCAGTGAAACTAATGTTCTCCTTGGAAGAAATTGATACCCGTATATAAAGTATTGCTCTAAAGGACTAATTTTGTAAAACAAAACAATGGCAACTGAAGTTATTGGCGGGAAAGGGGTAAAATGACGAAACTACCCTCATAGACGTGACACTTAACGGGAAAATTAACAGAAAATGCCTCTCGGTGGCGATTTTGCGAAAATGTGAAACGTGGGTGGCTTTTTTGGGCTACTTTTTGTCTTGGTCCCGATTTTGTGGAACCTGAGTGACTATTTTTGCAATTTACCCTAACATCTAATTATATCTAACAACAAACAATTTGGAGAGCAAAAGTAGATAAACTTGGACAAACTACCAACTCAATCTAAATCATGTTAAATTTAAAACAAGGCTTATAAATCGATAAGCATTGCTAATTATCAATCTTTGGTAGTACGGAGTAATACAAAAGCGATAATGAGACCAAAAGTTAGTATAGTACTCCGTATTCCGTAATGAATAGGAAGAAAATAGTAGGCCCAGTTGTTGCCAACTTGTGTGTGGCTTAATAAAAAAAAAAAGCATAAAGAAAAATAAATAATAGACCTATCTATATCTCAATATCTTAAAAACTGTTTTGTTTTGTTTTTCTCTTTCCAAACTTCACCACCTTAACCTTTGCCTTTATAATATCCAAAAATTTGCACCACTTTAAATATAATCATTCATTATATCGTTTTTCTTTTCTTTGTTTTGTTCGCTCATTCTTACTTCCGCCACCTTCTTAACATTAATTAGGTATGTATCTAAACACCCTTTAACTCTTTAGTCTCCAATGTCACTGTCTTTTGTTGCTCACTAACCACTACATCGTACCTTAACAAGGGTTTTGTTTTTTTATATATATTTGGTTAATTGTCCATGTTTCATGTATACATTCCCTAGTACCAGATTTTATGTGTTTGTGTTTTTTTTGTTGTTGTTGATATTGATGTGTTTTTAATCTGTGTTGTTTTTGTGGGGTGTGTACTTGATCAACCATTGGTTTTATTGTTGTTGTTATCTTTATTATTGTTATTACATGAAAGGTGGTAGGTTGGGAACAGGGTTGACTTACCTTTTTTCCAACAATACTTAGGTTTTTTCTTGTAAAAAAAATAATACTGGCTAGTTACTGTAATGTTTTTCAATGTTATATTCTGTTGGTGTACTTGATTCACCTCTTTATCCTCATTTGTTAAATGTTCCTTGATTTTAGCTAGGTTTATCAATTTTTTATTATTATTATTTTTTTTTTAAATTTGGATATTTGAGACATATTGTGTTATGATGATCTTGAATATTTTTGGGTTTTTTTTTGGATTAAATTTGATTGCAAATATGATCAGTCTTAAAACTGTGAGATGATTATTGCCATATTGGGTTGACTTTGAATTTTCTGAGTCTGTGGGTCTTTCTTTATTAGGTGGCAATCATTTACTACTTTTTTTTGCATATTGAATCTGAGCCATATGTGTTCAAAGAGACATTCCTCACTGATCTTATCTTTGAATTTGAACTAGCTAGCATTATTAGTAATTAGCCGCAAACCCTTTTTCGTCTTGAATTGTCGGTTATTAGTCCTATTTGGTACACATGTCAAATATCATGTTCGGAAAGTAATCCTGTAATACAGAGGTTCATAAAGGGTACCGAATGGGGGTCAAGGGTCTCGTAGCATGCTGTATACTACTATAGTAGAGTAATTTTGTAAAAATATATATATTTTTTTGTCTGTGTAAGCTAAAATCTTCTTGTTGTATGATGCTAGGATCTTCTTAAGACACAATGGTGAGCATCCGTAGACAAAGACTCATCAAACTATACGGTAAGTCATAAACGTATACCGTGTAACGGAGTATTACTTTCATTCTGGCCCAGTTCTTTTGTTGTTGATGATTCTCAATGCTTAAATGTAGGGAGAAGCCCCTCACTCGAAGATCTTTCATCATATGAAAATGGGCAATCTCCTGGAAGTTGGTGGCAAAACACAAGATCAGTTGGCATGCAGCATTTGCCTTCGGTAAATCAGCCTAATGAGGTAAGCATGGAAATCACTTTCAAATGCTTATTTGCATCATGGACATTCTATTACTGTCACCTTTACTGTCCTTTATGCAAAACCCGTAAAAAAAGTTTTCACTTCCTGTGTTGCTGGTAAAGTAACCATGCCACAAGACATGAGTTATTACTTATGAACCATAAATATGGAGCTCAAGGGTAGCTTGTTCTTTGCTACAGTAGTAAATTAACCATACTTTGAGACCTGAGTTATCCCGATGTACTCTATCCTTATAACATAGATTAACACGAATGTTGACCCATGGGCGAGTCTTAAGAAACAGTTTATGTTAACATATATGAGGAACTTTTAGGTGAAGGAAACGATAATTGCTTGATTATGTAGGTCAAACTCTTTATCTATACTCGATGCTTCTTTATCTAACCATTGTTTAGTACATTCTAGACATTGTGAAATTTATAAATGTATCACCATCAACTTTACGAAGATAATGGTTTTCCTGTGGAAATCGCTTATGGTTGACTTGGTATATGGTTTAAGGAAGATGTTTGACCAGTTGTTAGATTTCCAAAAATGATACCTTAACACCACCCATTGGTTCATCTGTAATGACGATAATGGTCGAATATATATCAACAAAATAAAAGTTTAAAAAAGAAAATATCTCCAATTTTCATTTGAAGTTCTTGTGATTTGAGAATTAAACATATTAGGAATTCAAATAGACTCTTATGAAGCACGCGATGCCCTATTTTATTTCCCATTTATAGTTTTCACACGGTATTAAACAAAATCTACATTATCGATGTTGTTAGCAGGAAATTACAAAGTCGGAAGAACCTGAAACCTCGAGTGTCAATGAGTCCAACACTTCGAATATGCAATCTGTTCTGCATCCAGGTTTGTATGATTCTTAGTTTTCAATTACTTACACCATCTATTATTAGTTCAGACTTCTGATGCTAAGTCTCTCCTTTGTGTTAATAACTGAATACAAAAACTTTTTTATTAGTTCCAGAGTTTAAGCGACGAAAAAGACACAGAAGAAAGAATATTGAGAACCAAGAACAGTGCATAATGAGAGGTGTGTACTACAAAAACATGAAATGGCAAGCTGCCATCAAAGTTGACAAGAAACAAATCCATTTGGGCACCGTTGGCTCTCAAGAAGAAGCTGCTCGCTTGTATGACAGGTAATGTTCAATGTTCTGGTCACAAATTACACACGAGTAGTAACAATTGTAAAATCTTGATTGTTTTCTGTTTGAAAATTCAATGAAACTTTTATGTTTATTGCAGGGCTGCTTTCTTGTGTGGTAGAGAACCAAACTTTGATCTCACCATTGAAGAAAAGGAGGAACTGAGTAAACTGAGTTGGGACGACTTCTTAATCATGACTCGCTCTGCAATCAACAGCAAGAGTGAGTTTATTTGCTTCATAATTTTTCAGATCAACTGCCTTGTAAAAAAAGTACTCTGTATTATATACATAAGCAACTTCTTGAATAAACATGCAGTAGAATTTTTGTCAATTATAATTATATGCACCCCCTTAGTTTGAAACAAATATATTTACATTAGTTGGCTGCCATCAATATCTGTAGTATGTTGCCAGCAGTGTTTTTTTCAAAAAAGATAGATTTATTATCAGTCCATTATCAAACTCAAACAAGGATGGCGTTAGATTAAAAATGACTAAAATGAAATTTGGATAAATTGCATAGACATGAAGTGCTTATGTGACTTCTGTTAATTATAAGATCTCAGACTTAATTTGTAACTGTAATGTCACATTACCTAAAATATAGTAAAACTGTATTAATCCACAATAACTTATCTTCTTGACTAAATATTGTATAATGTTGAAAATAAACAGAAAGCCAGAGAAGAGTCACTTCCAGGATGAAGTTTGAAAATTTCCATCCGAACAACAGTGGATCTGAAATGGAAGCAGTAGCAGAAGCACAGGCAGAAGCAGATCAAGGGAGAAATGGCTTCTCGGGTTCTGATGATGCAGATATATCAGCAGCTTGATGAATAATATTTTTCTTGTTCAGTTATAGTATTTGTCAGTGAGATTAATCCTGTGCCACAATTGATTTTTTTGGTAATTGGTGTAACCGGTGTTGGAATATCAGAATTCAAGCATAGTCGCGGGGAATTTCTCGCTCATTATTTGTATATATAGAGGAGGTGTTTAGAGTTGTTTGATGTATTGATTAATGATTATCTAATCTTTCTGTTATATGCCATGAAAACATGTATGCATAACCTTTTCTTCTTGATTTTACTTAAAACATATGAATGTTGGCGGAGCGTTGATACAGCATTTTTGCCAGCGTGTCGCTTAACAGATAGCTTAGGAAAGGAATAATAAGCTGTAATGGCTAATGCATTAACTTTCAAAGTAGTTATATGGTGTTATATTAATGCTGATATTTTCAATCATGTTTTGACACATAACATATGATGCATAAGGAATTACCAATACCATTCACAAGTGTATATTTTCATAATCATATTTACCTTTTCTAACAAATTCAATATTCATTAAAACAGAACCTAAGATCCCTTCAAAATTGAACCTAGAAAGCAAGGTAAGTTCATGAGGAAAACGAACACCCTAAATAAAACTCGACGTGGAAGAAAAATCATTCGGAGCAACTCATGGACACTATTTTCGTTTACCAAAGAAAGAAAGTGTCATCTACAAGAGTGGCTGCAATTGTTTCCTAAGAACAAGGAGCTAGTCATATAAGAATCAAATTCCATAATAGAGCTAAGCCATCATGGATGCGATAAAAGGTGGTGAACGTTTATAACATTCATATCCCTATTACACTGATACTGATTTGGCAACTTCTAATCAGTAATCACATTTAGCACATCTGTTTAATTTAGATATGAGTAAAGAGATCAATCCATCTTAGTTAGTCCGACTTTATTCACTCGTTCCTACATAACATGATTTCAAATTCAGAATTTTGCGTTCATAAAATTGTTAAATGAGGGCTTTTTGACGGGTAAATGTCTAGACACATTCTCAGCCGAATGTAATCCAAGTGTGCTGAGTTGAACAAATGTCTAGCTCGATGCTTTACTCGAATTTACAACTCTAACACGATCAAATATTAGTTTTCAGGGTTAAGCTTAATGAAGTAATCATCAATTTCAATTTATCAATGTTACAATGTTAGTCAAGAATAGTATTCGCCGACATGATATTCCAAGCTGGGAACGAGCAAATTCAATCATATATGAATGTGTTTGGGAACGAGTTTATGTGCGGTTATAAAAGTTTGGACTTTTAAAATAAGCTAGCTTACAAAATACTACTAGTTTTATTTGTTCTTACGAAAGCTAATGGAGATAAGCTTTTAGAAATGAGTAAAACTAGTAATTTTACTTGGTAATGGATAAACACACACTAACTTGAAATACATATGTGAATTCAGTTTAATGATTTTTTATGTTACTTTACAATAACAACCTTTAACTTATTTATCAAATAAATTTATAAAAATAAAACCTTCCACGTTAAACCAGCCCAATAACTAGGGTGGGTTCTACTTTATCAAGTCTTTATTCCATGGCGGGCCTCAAAAGCCCATAACTAAAAATCTTTGGACCATATGTTGAACCGGCCCAATTTACTACCTGATGACTTCCACGTTTTAAACCGGCCGATGAAATAGGAAGTACTTATTCAGTCTAACCTGACTGAGATTCATCAATGCTTTGAAAATGGAAGGATCATCATCAAATGAAGAAATAAAAACCATAGAAGAAAACGGATTTAATTGGAGGACTGGCTTCATTTATCCCACTATACTCGGAGGTTTTTTCATTTCTTTTCTCAATTAATTATTTAGAATAAACCCTCAACCCTAAATCAACTTAGGTCATTTGTATATATTGTTTTCAACTTATATGATCTAGGCTTATATTTCATAATCACATTTTTTGGCTTATTTTTTGGCTTATCTGTTTTCGGTTTATTTCGAAATTTGTGGTAAGTTTGTTATCATGGGTGCTTGTTAATGCTTATTATTTGTAGGCTCATGACAAGTCATGAGTTTATTTGATTTTGGCTTATATTCCATAAACCAGAAGTTTTCGGCTTATTTTGAGATTTATGAGGTTATATAAGTTTATTGTGATATAATGAGCTTAGATAAGCCCAGAATTCTCAAAATAAGCCCGATTATTTGGGCTTATGAAACATACGCCGAAATGAAATAAGCTTATAAGCCCACAAATAAGCTAAAACTAAAACCCCTTATATAAGCCCATAAGTTCCAAAATAAACCAAAAAAATGCGGCTTACGAAACATAATAAGTTCATAATCCCATAAATAAGCTTAAACAAACACTCGCGAGCCAGAAAATTTGGGCTTATGAAATATAAGCCGAAATCAAATAAGCTCATAAACCCATATATAAGCCTAAACAAACACCCCCTTAGCTCTGAGATGTTATCAAATATACCAGGAGACATATAAAATGTATATTATTATTTTCTGTAAGAAATTTGTATTCAGTTTGTAAGTAAAGTTTTCAAACAATCCTAAGAGGGGGCTGTATCTGAGTTCTGAATATTTGTTTGTTAATTGATTAGGAATTGTGGGAGGAGGAATTGGAACATTGTCGAAACATCGAAAGGTTCACGGTCTTGCGAATATGTCTGCAACTTACGCTACTAATCTTGCGATCGTGACCGGTTGCTATTGTGGTAAACTATTATCTTTGCCTTTCATTTTGTATCGTTTCCGTTTGTTTTGTTATAAAATGTGAATTTGAGTAGTCTATATATGATTCAAGTAGAAAACTAGAAATAATGATGTGACTGACTCGATGGACGAAGAAATGTTGGGTTCTTTATGTGTTTCTTTTGATGGCAGGTGCTCGAGAGATTGTTAGATTAAGCAGGCATTCGGAGCCTGATGATCTTTTTGACTCTGCAATTGCTGGATTTGGAACTGGTGCTATTCTAGGAAGATTACAAGGTTAGTTACTCATCAACCATACACCGCAAGAGAAACTACAATATCAGTTATGTGCAAAATGTGAAACAGTAATACTAACTGTCATCATCATTCGTAGTCTTAATAAAGAGTTGCAAGTTCAAACTTCGAAACATATTTTGTGGGGTTTTCCGTGTAGAACTATTTATCTATTGTGCCTACCCTGCCTGTCTTTCCATTTGACCATTTTTTAGAAATTGCAAATCTCCGTTCAGATTTGTTGTTGGTTAAGCCGAATATAGGAGTATGTATACTGCACTCTTTTTTCTATCAATTTGCTATATACTGTTTATAAAGTTCAAAACTAGCAAGAATAAAGGGATAGGAATACAACATTTGTGGGTTTAATGTACAGTAATAGTTATTACACTCTTCAACATTTTGGATCTGAGGGAGTGCTCCCCATATATAATTTTGATAAGTTCCCTGACTGTACTATTGATTTCGTTTCTATAGCTGGTTGTACATCTCGTTCATTGTCATGCAAGTAGAATAAATGACGCGTTAGGATGCAAAATCACTTGCATGATAATATTTGCTGTAGTAAAAAGATGAAACACATAATATACACGATTCAGCAATTTCTTGCATCTTAGGCTGTTGTTGGATTCAGTGATACCTTCATTAACTTGTAATATATTTATTGAACTAAATTAATATCAGGTGGTGTTCCCGGTGCTGTCCGTTACTCGATTGGGATTGCCATTGTGGGAACTGGGATTGATTATGCTGCTATAAAACTAAGGCCTGTTTTCAAGAACATGTATGAATCAGTAGCTGCTGGTGATGAGAAGAAAAACAGCTGGTTCAAATGGCCAGAATGGTTACCCATCCAAGTTCTTGATGAGGAAGCTCAAGCTGCAAAACGTGCACGAGAGGAAAATTTGCGAGCCCGGATTCGTGATCTGACAAAAGAAGATTAGTATGCTGTAATATTGTTTCGTTGTCATGATGAGTGATTTTGATGCCGCTAAAGCAGAAAGCTGAAAACTCTTGGTGGTTGATATAGATTGATGACTTCGATAATACTTGTATAAACTTGGCTAGGCATTTGTTACTATTTCAAATGTAAGGATAAATCCATTTTTGACTTAAAACGATGCAGGCAAGTCTATCTCATCCTTTAGATATGGGATGACCTACGAAATAAAGTTTGGATTAATTTAGGTTGTACTATTTCAAATTTAAGGATTAATCCATTTTTGGCTGAAATGAACATCTCAAAAGTCGTCCAACGTTTATAAATGCTACCAACATCTCACATTGTTATGCTTTGAAGATTTTGTATTATTATTATGATGATATAACAAAAGCTAGTCGAAATGGAAGGCCCCCTGACTAGGGAAGCGATATGTCTGAAACAAGATTTTCCGGGTGAATGATGAGATGAGTCTATGATCTTACTTAATACTCCGCTTCAGCAGGATTGGGTATTGTTGTTGTCGTAACTGTAGACACAAAATGTTGGCGGGTCAACCAAAACACAACCTGTTTTGGTTTTTACGAAGAGCTGACAAGTTCCAATCTAAGCCTATGTTTTATCAGTTACTCGACTGTTCATTTTGTCCATCTACCATTTAGTTATTAGCCTAATGTTTGCGATAATATGAAAGGGCATAATCCTTGGATACCGAAGTTTTAGTTTAGTCAAATACTGAAAGTAGAACTTTTACCCTTTTACAAGATACTGCATGATTTAATGTCGTTTTGTGTAACCAATATGGGTGAGTCTATATCACTGAGCAGAATTAAAGATAAATATAAAACCCAGTTACGAAAATGAAGGTTATACTAAGGGCATCCACTATGGTGAGTTTATGAAAAGGTCTAAGAAAAATGAAAATGTTTATGTTTATTTCAACCATAGTGGACACTCATTTCATGTCTATGTGGCATGAAGAGGTCCTAATTCTTGAACCTCTTTATAAATTCAATACATTTAATGCATTTGTTAAAAAAGACATTTTATGGACTTGCAAAGGTTTATACTATAGTGAATATAGGTTTATAAAAGCAAAATGTCTAAAATTTATTGATGTATTAATGTATAAACCTTTGTAAAAAGTTTATCATAGTGGATGCTCTAAGTGTTTTTACGGAAATGAACATTTTTTACATGTTTTACCAAAGTGACCAATATATGTCACGATCAACTTTTTCACTTTCCATTCGCCCTAATATGATCGCCCGAATTCAATAAGATTCGCCCAAGTAAAGTAATAAAACCTGTAACACAAAACCTCGTATACCCAAATACCCAATATTAGGAAGTTTGCACCTTACTTATGCTGCATCCGTGGAAAATAGAATAGTATAGTCATAAGTCATTGCAGCTTGCATATTGACATATTTATTGACCAAACGCCTTCTACAAATTGAATTGACCTAGCCAAATCTTTACCAAAAGTCAATATTTGTTCTATCCCCTCACCTCGACCTCGCCTAGGGCCACGCCCGTCACCTCACCTAGGGCTTGAATCACTTCGCTTGGGCCTCACCTAGGGCCTTACCTCGCCCACGATTCAATCTCGCATAGGGCCTCGTCTCGCTGCTAACACAATTCAATCCAATAACACACGCCCAGATACATACCCCACAGTTCAATTCAATTCAATTGTAACACAATTAACACACTCCCACACGCCTACAATAACAAACGCCCACATACTCCCACATTTTGCTTATGGGCTCGCGAAGATCCTCAACCTCCCAAGACAATTTTGCTTATGGGCTCGCCTAGACCCAAGAATCCTCGCCTGATCACATCGCCTGGGGCCTCGCCTAAAGCCACTTCTGGTAACATAATTCAATTCACCTCGCCTAGGTCCTCGCCGTCACCTCGATTAGGTCCTCGCCTAGGGCCTCGCCTAAGGCCTCTGGTAACACAATTCAATTCAACTCGCCTACACCTCGCCTAAAGCCTCGCCTACAACTCGCCTAAACCCTCCTATCTTTCTGAATCACATAAGCCTCGCCTGCACCTCGCCTAGTATTCCTTTTACTAGATCTAACGGTTAGAAACTAATTTAGTAATACATCTAACGGATAATATGTGAAATGTTCATTTTGGATAATTTTATGTGCGACGTTTATATGTGTAAACTAATTGAATAACACGTTCATTTAAGTAATTTACTCAAAGGATTTTTAGTTGAGAGAAAATTAGATGATGAAAAAAAAGTTAGAGAAAATTAAAAAGAGATCTGTATATTTTCGTAAGTGCATTTGAAATGTGCGGCTGATAATTTCTTCTCACATTTCTCATCTTAATTTTATTTCTAGTTTAATCTTAACTCGTATCATAAATGTTTCAAACTTTAAATGATCCGTTGATGTAAAAGATAAAAATAAGACATCCCTAGTGAATATTTTTGTTATCTTAATAATAAGGTTATGATCATAAAGTTAGGGTTAAATGAGATTATCAACTTTAATTAGACGCATCTCAAATCTCTTAGATGCATTCTAATATATTTTATATTTCAAAATTGGATTTTTTTTACATGTATTGGTTGCTATGTATTTTTCGTCAGTTGGGACTTGGGCGTCAAATATGTTGCTAGTACTATTTTGCATCGTTTTCGTTTCAGAAAAAAAATTAAAACTAATTGAGATGAATCTAAATAAATATAGACACATCTAATTTAAGTCGATGCATCTCAAATATATGCTTATTATCATTTCTCTTCCTTTTTATTCTAAGGTTTCTTCTCATCAAATTCATACTCTATGATTGTATACCTTTCTGTGCGGAAAACCTTTTTTATAAAAACTTGCTGATGCACAATGTTACATGGTTTTATTAGAACATGCTGATGTGCAATCTTATATGATCATTCAAATGTAACTTATAGCAATTAGCGAGCACGATGAGTTAGGACAAAATAAAAAGGATATGACACAATACTCAGTAGTCTATAACATATTATCTTTCCATCGCAACAATTAATAGTAACACATTATTCGNCACCTCGTTGGTCACCTCGCTTAGGTCCTCGCCTAAGGCCTCTGGTAACACAATTCAATTCAACTCGCCTACACCTCGCCTAAACCCTCGCCTACAACTCGCCTAAACCCTCCTATCTTTCTGAATCACACAAGCCTCGCCTGCACCTCGCCTAGTATTCCTTTTACTAGATCTAACGGTTAGAAACTAATTTAGTAATACATCTAACGGATAATATGTGAAATGTTCATTTTGGATAATTTTATGTGCAACGTTTATATGTGTAAGCTAGTTGAATAAAACGTTCATGCAAGTAATTTACTCTATATATAATCATTGACAGAGATGATGACTATATTCATTTCTTGGTGTTTTGTTTTACCTACACGTTATCTCCACTTTTCGTGTTTCAGGTATCAATAGAAGTGAGATACACAAACAGATATAGACGGAGAATACAAGACGTGACTGCAACAAACATTAAGAAGGGGACACAAGATCCATGATGAGTATAAAGAAGCCCCCATCTATATATCAAATAGCATTATGATCCAAGTGTATGACTATGCCTACATTTCGAGTTAATAGCATAAAACTATTCAACTAAAGATCAAGTTGCTGCAATGCTGGTACCAGCTGCTTGTTTCCATATGTCAAGATCATAGATACTCTTCATAAGAACTCAGATAATTGCTTCAATAAAAGAAGAAAAAAAAGGCACATAATGATATGCAAGAAGGTTATTTTTAACAACATAAGCCAATAGTATATCATCATCTACAAGCAACGAAAAGGTGGAAATTTGCTTAAACTCAAAGCTTCGATACTTCGTAATGTTCTAGTTAGAAGGTACACTCTCATCATATCTTGAAAGATCTCATGAAATAAGAGAGACAAGAGATACAAACTCCAATGTGACCCGGCCTTTAGACCTAGTGTTTATGACAAAGTGTTCGGGGTATTTCCTCAGCAACATAAGCAATCCGAACCATGGTTTGACCTTTGCTTCAGGGCTCGGGTAATCCTCAGATGTTAGATATTTCCTAACGCGACTGTGATGCCACAAGCTGCCATATTGTTCCACCAACTGCATTCAATAGAGCATGACAACTTTGTCAGTAGCCATGTAAAATATAATGATTGCATAACATAGTCAATTTTGTGGGTCATATTCTCTCGTCCCACATTCACATCTATCTATCGTACCATATAATATTTGGGAATATTTAACGACCAAATGGAATAAAACACAAGTTCATTTAGTTTATTTCTCTTTCCAACAGTGTCGCTAAAACCTCCACATTATGTCAGGTGTTTCTTTTTCCTCTTAGCTAAGGATATAGACCCACTAAACATAATTAAATATTTCTTTTTGCAGTGGGGCCTACTCATTTCCACTAAATCTTCTATATATAGAGGGTGTAAAATATGAGCTCCTCCCCATTAAGAGGAAGTAATAGACGTGGGACCTACTCATTTCTTTAGCTAAGAGGAAAAAGAAACACCCCCAAGTCACAGGATTCTTTCATTCAGTTTGACATGTAAAGTAAATAATGCAAATATAATTAGTAAATCAGAATATTGTTTTAATCACCTATCATACCACTAAGGGACTAAGCTATGATCCTAAATAAGTATTTATCATACATTCCTTACACTGGTTATGTCTTTTGTGAATCTGTGTGTAGATTTTATTGATCAAAACAGAACTTACTAGTAGCCAAATTGAACAAAACTGCATAGTTATGATTAATCTAAAAGTATATTTTGGTTTATATGTCAACAGATGGCTTAAATTTGATGATTTAAGAACGAAGGAACTTAATCTACAATCGCTTCACGATTAATTATAGTCATATATCACATTCACAATATGATCAATACAACTAAAACCGTGGTGCGTATGTACATCATAATACACATATTAAAACAGCCATACAAAATAATCTAGAAACAACAAACCTCGTCATAGCTAGCATAAAAAATCGTAACAAATGGCAGCTCTGCTGCAACTACTAAATTGGTATTTCAGTGTGGTAAATCGAATCTGGTTTCGGATCATTATCTAATAATATGTGTTTTACACATGTGTGTGTCCGCGAAGAATTGTGTGATGGTAGATTAGATAAATAGCCGGATTGAGCAAAGGAATCAAAACAGGTATTTTTGCGTGGGTTTTTGTCCGAAATTTAAATACTTTTCAGACAATTGGAGTGTCAAATGTGATTAGAAATCTAAACAAAATGTATCTAGTTTCAAATAAAATGATTTATGTATTTTTGTATTAATAAGACACTTTTGGACACTTTTAACCCGTTCAGCCCATTTAAACTGTTTCGATCTTAGTCATTCTCTAATAACTAAGATTAGCAGAAAGATGTAGCATGTTTGGTATAAAAGTCTTACCTCAGCATGAAGTTTCTCCATAGGCATCCACTCACCAGGCCCGCAAAGATCAGATAGAACAGTGGCCACAGATGATACCACGTCTTTCTCTTCTAACTGCAAGAGTTGTTGATTATCAGACTCTCTGTCAACTCTTGCTCTTCCCTCAGACTTCCTGTCTACAAAATCAACAGAAAACACCATCTCAGATATATATCGTAGCCACAGATGAGAAATATAATCAGATGTATACTGAAACGAGAACTGCAATGATAAAAAGAAATGTTTTATGTAAATCACTTTTGCCACCTGGTCGGCTTTTTCATGTCCATAAAGGTTTTACTAGAATAAGGACATGATAATAACAGAAAGAATTGGATAAGATGTTTGGCGGACATTGCTAGGCCAAAAGCAAGGTAGTTAAAATATATCACTTAATGGTACAGTTCTGCAATAACAATAAATAAAAGCAAAATATCATGGTGGGAGTAAAAGATGCAGTTGTGCAAGAGATATAATACTAATTAAAAATCATGACTAGAACTGTAAAACCAACTTCTGCAGGATGATGGCGCAATTGGTATTTGCTAATTAGACTTATATAGAGAAGCATCCGATGGTTTTATCATTCACTTTATTGTTGCAACACATGCATGACTTGTTCTACAGTGCATGGTCAAAAACACAAGCGCTATTCCTATAAGGCAGACATACTGAAACTTACATAGCCTTCCATAGAGTATTTCCAGCCTAGGAGCAGAATGAAGGGTCTATAATTACAATCATTGATGAAGAAATCGAGCCATAAATTATCATAATAAGGATTTGGTAAGCAACATATCTTGTAAGGTAAATTGGGCCACACAATTTCTAAAAGGGTACATACGTAAATACGTTGCAAATGCTAGTCTATGTACGGACATCTCAAGAACCAACTCCAGCATAATGCACATCCTTTATTTATCCTTTCTTCCTTCAATAGGTAAATCTCCTTAGTGTAAGCTTCAGTTCAGGTGAGTTGATCATCACGTTCACTCCTAACCAACTAGAATCTAGAAATGTAACTAACTACTGCTGGCATGAGAAAGGTAGTTCACCTGGTTGTTGCAATTCACATACAACTGGCAGCAGTGATCAATGTCCTTATAAGTCTTTGTGCAGCCTTTATCCTAACCTTACGCAAGACCATAGCTTGCTGCTGAAAAACGTAATAGGCTAGCGCAGCTCGCAAAATATGTTAACGACTTACACAACATCCCTATAAGTCTAAACACATGATCTGATCTACCTACTGTGATATTCATCTCATTTACGCACAACACTAACTAGAAAGTTTGGTAGTCCATCACATTCCACACGAACAAAAAAAACTACCAGTTAAATTAATAACAAATAGCTTCTAATAAAACAATCACAGCAACAATAATATTATCAAACTCAAAATTTCTTGTTCTTTGATCTAATATAACAAACTTACAACAATCATCAATCAAAGCAAAAACCATAGAATATGCACGTCTCCAATTAAGTTGATTTCAAGTCCCCATATTTAGGCAACCACTATAAAAAATCACCAGACATAACAAAGGCATAACCGACTTGCCGACAACCCTACAACCCACAACACACAGTTCAATCTAACTACTCTAATAATCATCTCATTAACGCATGACATCATTCTTAAAAGAAGTTTGGTGGTCCAACGACATTCACATGAACATACAGCTACCAAAATATTACCAACAGATAACTCCTAACAACAGCCACAATATCAACAACATTAAACTCAAATCCCTATCTTTTGATCATATAAACAAGTTCACATATAAGGCAAAAATCATAGTATATGCACTTCTTTAACTAAGTTTATTTCTAGTCACCATCAACCACTCACCAGAAACCGGCATCCCACCGGAACCAGACGCGCCCACACCCGGACCATACCCATACCCATCCCCACCACCAATCCTCATCCTCTTCCCACTTCCACTCCCCTCCACATCCTCCTCCTCCTCATACGCTCTCCTCGTCCCACGCCCGCTCAAAACACTCCTCACCGGCAACAGAAAATAAAACTCCTTATCACCAATCTGCAACAAATCCTGAGAATCCAGCTTCACAGGCTGAGCACCTGGCAAATGCAGCACGCCTTCAACTAAACAGCCGTTTTTGCCCAGAACCTCTAGCGCGAAACGACGTCGTTTGAAGTCGTAGAAGATGCGAGCGTGGTGGCGCGAAATGTTCATGCCGCCGCCTAAGGAGGAAAGGTCAACGTCGACCGTTGACTTTTTGGAAGTGCGGCCGAGGATGATGGAGTAGGTTTGCATGTAGTATTCGAAGTCTTCGCCTTGGAGCTTTGCGAAGCCGGCTTCTACGTCTGTGTTGTTGTTTGGATCCATGGATTTTGGTTTTATTTTATTGATTTTGTGTTTGTTTGGGGATTTTGTTTTTTTAGGGTTTGTTAATTGGGCATTGTTGTGAATTGGGGACGATGAGTGTTTTTTGTTTTGTTGTTTAGTGAACTGGGGGTGTTTGGTATTGTTTTTTAACTGTGTTTAAACAGCGTTTGGTTTTTAGGTAAGCTTCTTTTGATTGATTTACGAACATTTTTTCCCCCCCTCCTCCCCTTACGTGGATTACTAGGGTGCGTTTAGTTGGGGAAACACCATTGTTTTTCACAAAATGTTTTTTTTAGAAAACAATGAAAATAGAGATCGCGTTTAAATAAGTGTTTTTCAACAAAATATTTTGCAAAACATAAAATCCCCTATTTCCTAACTTAACAAGGAAAATTGCAAAACAAAATTTAGTTGTTTTCTTTGTTTTTCTTTGTAACCCACAACCATCCTTCCCCTTTTTCAAAATAAAAAATACAAACAATAACTAAACACGTTTTTATTGTTTTAGATATTTTAGCTGATTAATATACAGAGTAGTATTCTTTAGTCACGCATACTTAAACCGGATAAAACATATTTTTGTAAGATTGATGTGATCACTTGAGTGTTATTTGCACCTAATATGAATTGAATTTTATCTTTTTGAGTTTAGGTTTGTTTCTTTATATGTGTGTAAGCTTTTATGTAGTCCATGCTTCGATGTATCTATGTCTTTAAACCCTTTATTATTTATTCTCATATGTTTTTATGGGTTTACACACACATACATATAAGGTGCTACATATTTTGCATACTGTGGAAAACTAGAGGGGGGTTGAATAGTTGTACCCGCCTTTTTACGTTAATTATCTTTTACGAAATTACCGTTTTAGTTAAAGATATATTTGTGACGTTTTGCTTATTATATGAATGGAAGGTACTTTGAGAACTCAAAGATAATATAATACGAACACAACACATATAATATGTAAAGCATGTCAAGTAAAGAGATTAGAACGATCAAACCAAACACCACGATTGGGGGGTTTTTATGCGTGGTTCAGCTAGCAAGTGACCTCACCTTCTGTCCTTGCCCTAAAACGTCCACGCGAGCCCCGAGTGTCAACTCCGAGAGTTTCAAAAAGCAAACCTATCAACAAACTCCTTCTCGGTGGAGAAACCCATTTCCACAACGTCGCTTACACTTTATCCGGTACTAAGCTAAATACCGGGTCTAGTTCAAGGTAGACCAAACCTAAGCGTCGCCTAATTCTTTTACCGAACACACAAGGCCTAGATGTCGAGTTCCTTTTACCAAGGGTAGCAACCACTCCCCCGATAGTTCTTTTGTACAAGGGTACCAACAACTCCCCGACCTCAAACCTATGTAGTTTTGAGGCCCTAAAATAACCTAACCGATCACTTGACACACACATACAAAGTATAAAGCTAGCTAAGCCAAAAGGCTTATGCTCAAACAAGAAGTCTAACAAGTCTTCGCAAACTTCTTGTTGAAAGCTTGTAACTCTCCCTTGATTGACTTTGTGAACTCCTTGCTACCAAAAGAAGAATCAACACAAGTCCAACGATGTTATTTTGTTTTAGTTGAGAGAAGAAATGTGAAAACATTCTCCATAAGTGATTAGGGTATTTCCTTGGCCCAAGTTGGCTTCTATTTATAGCTGCATGAAAGTGTCAAAACAATCGGCGGCACCACCGGCCGGAACCTTCCACAAAGGGTTCCGCCCGTCTGAACTCCGAGGGTTCCCGCCAGGTCTGTGAATTCCAACGCTTGGCAACAACAAAGTAAAATCCTACAAAACTAATGTCAAGTCACAGTCACAATAGGTACCCATTGAACTCCATGCCAGAGGTTCTTCCATGCCAATCATCAAATGCCACAGAGAGTCAACACACTATGTACTTTAAGTCATGGTGCTAATGATGAGATGTGACTAAATGAACGATGCATGAAACTTATACACATGATTGTGACAACCAACACATTAAAAAATTCATCGGCAAGACTCTTATTTATACAAGTCCAGCATTCAAACCGCTATACAAGTCTACTTAACCGCTTGACTTAAAGCCTTATGACAAGTAGTCAAACACATAATGTTCCACTTAAATTGCAATAAGGAAGCACCAAAGTTAGTTAAGAGCATGTTGTGACAAGGCTAGACATGTTAGGATAGCTTTAGCGCAATTATTAAAAACCTAAAAAGTCGTGGCAGCAAGTATTAAGGCAGTACATGAATGTTGATGTGACAATCCCTAATTTAAAGTCCAGCATCAACTTAAAGGCTAGACCTTCCATCCTAAACACATAGCTCATGCAAGAACTTCAATACTGTGATGTGACAACACTTATTAAAAGACTAAAGTCACATCAATTTAGCTATGCATTGATTCAATGTCAAAGTTACATAAAATACATTGCATGAATGAATATTTCTAAAGCTTTCATTATAAAACAATATAAAACAAGTTTATGTTTTAAAATAAGAAATGGCAAAGCTTTAAGTTTATATACAGAGCAGCGGGCACGTCCACTTAGAACACCCCACTAAAAAGTGATGTTTTTATTACAAGCTAAAGTTTTTGTATCTTGTCATTAACAAAAACTTAGCAAAGAGATCTTCGTTAAAACTATAGCACATAACGTTTTAGGCGTATTTGTTATTAACATCTCCCCCCCCTTTTTGTTGATGACAAAAACTTAAAACTTTATTATTGTAAGTAAAACATAAGTCTCTTAGTATTAAGTCTTATAAGTTTATAATAAACCTTATTTTGACGCAAAAAGACCACATAAGCATGCAAACAGTTGCGCAAATTATGGCAGAATGCAACCCAAGTTTATAATATTTTTCTCCCCCTTTTTGTCGAAACAATAAAAAGATGAGTCGCGTAGCGGAACACATGCTCCCCCTTGATCGATAATTCCCCCTAAATGGAGTACCGAAAGAGGGTATCATGGATTTTGAAACCCTACAAACAAAAATGGTTACGTTTCTGGCAACATAGTTTTATATGGCAAGACATGATTTGAGAATTATGCAATCTCCTCATGCTCCCCCTTTGATCAATATCCCCCCATCTGCTAGGGTAACCAACGTATATCGGTTTTCAAGGATAAGAAATGCTAGCAAAAAGGAAAACAGGTTAGTGTCGATTAATTAATAAAATAAAGAGTCGGGCAATAGGCGGATAATATTCATTTCATGTAAAATCGAGTTGACAAAGACGCCCAAAGAAATGAAAAACCACAGCATCGCTACTTCTAAAAACAAAAGACGAGAAATAGAAGAAAGAAAACTTTGAATGTAACAATCCCTACACCTTAAAAAAAAAAACCCC
>LBNU01005330.1:10137-22923 GCA_014162995.1 Artemisia annua | reverse complement strand
TTTTTTTTTTAAATAGAAGTAATTATCAAAGAAGAGTAAAGAAAGTAACTGGAAAGAAAGGAAAGTGACTCTTTCATTTCATATTCTCGAATTGAAAAAAAAAGTTTATTTATTTATTTATTATTATTTTTTTCATTTTAAACATATAAATACAAAGAAAATATATAACACAAAAAATATAAAAAATATTTGGGTTTATAATGGTATTTTAAAATAAATTATTTAAGAGTAAATTACTTTCCTTTCATTTTTAGTTTTGGCTTTTATTTTAAAATAAAATTTGAGAACGAAGCGTTAAGGTTATCTCGAACCATGGTTTTCAAATTCACTTTTACTCTATCTTTGAGAAACTAGTCGGGTATTCATGCGTTGCGGCGGCGGGTGCCCGTGTGATTATTATTTTTAGTGATAACAAGGTCTTTTCGATGGATTGCTTTTATACAAGGGAAAAAAAAATAATGTCCAACAAATGTTACTAATTGGAAATTAACTTGTTTTCTTACTTGTGCACTCAGTAACATTATAAAAAGCTTTTATAGTACGTTACCCGCCTTTTACAGCGACGGTCACCTTGTAATTAAAATTTAACTTTATGCATGGCGATAAATTAATGTATATGCATGGCTTATAAATAAGGGTGATTGGTGAGCATGGGTGGGGTGGGGTAGTTTGATGCTAAAACCAAAAACTCGAACCGCATATTTCGGTTTTTTAAAACTACAAACCTTTCGATTTCAGATTCTTTTCAACTTTTTGGATTTTGACATTTAATCGGTTCGATTTTGGTTTTTCCTTGCTTAGCATCTACCAATTCTTCTTATAGAAAGTTTATTATTCCAAGTTTCTAAGGAACGGTATTTATACAAAGATCAATAGTAGCATGATATCAAACAATACAATGCTAGCAACAAAGAACGAAACAACTAAATAAGAATCTAATATATTAGTAAATGCAAGTTTATGTTTTTTTCTTCACAAAGACATTCGAGGAACACTATTTTCTGAAAACAAAGATATAACATCATAAAATGGATCAAATTTAAGTTTATACTGTAGATAATAAACAACACTATCTCGTTTCTTCATTGTATACTCAAATTATTGAGATTAAATGTCAAGTCTCTTATATAGATAAATCTATACAAAAAAAGATAGGTAAGTGTGCGGGGTGGGGTGGTTTTCTTGGTTCAGTTTTTTGTGTGAAACCAAAAACCTCCAAACATTTGATTTTTATAAAAATCAAAACCACCGCCATCAGTTTGTCAATTAGGGCAGTTCTTTCGGTTCGGCTTTTTCGATTTTTTTTATTTTTGTTTGGTTTATTGGTTTTGCTGTTCACCTCTAATTATAGATATCAAAATTAAAGCACGAGTTAATGTGATATGTAAATGATTATCAAAATTATAAATATCAATTAGGGCGGTTCTTTTAGTTCAGCTTCTTTGATTTTTTCGGTTTCGGTCTTGTACTTATGTTTATCGGTTTTGGTGTTCACCCCTAAATATAAAATATCAAAATTAAAGCACGAGTTAATGTGATATGTAAATGAATACACGAGATCGTGATATACGAATAATTCATGTTATTTCTCTTTATGAGATTAAGTAAGAATATCTGAAAAAATAATTTTTATTTATTATCCGCGTTCAATAACAGTGTATTCATCCTTATACGTTTAACACGCGCGTACACGTTTTTAAAATTTAAATACCGAAAAAATTAATTCTAGCAAATATCAAATTAAGGCACGACCCAACAGGTGAATGTGAGATGAATATAAATACACGAGATTGTCGTATAGCAACGACTCATTACTTATTCTTTTAAGTTTAAATAAGGATATCCATTTTTTATTTTTATTTTTTTAAAGTTCATTACTTGTTATTAAACACACATAATGTCTAGAACATTTTATCAATAGTTAAATTTAAATAACATCACCTAAAAAACATGCCAGTTAAATAAAGTTAAAATCTTTATCCAACAAATATATATATAAAATATTAATCGATATTAATACATAATGATTTTTTTTTTTTTTAGTAAAACCAGCGTATGCACAGAATTAAAACTATATAAATATAAAAGATTTTACATAAGTTATGTAAAAAAAATATTTAACCCGTGTATGCAATGGGATAAAACCTAGTTGAGTTTTTATATTGGGAAAATTCCCGAAATAGACTAGTTGCATCTGGGCACATCACTTTCGAGACCTTTTTTGTGAGTGAGCCGAAACTAGATCGTGGGGGCAACTGCTACGTTGGGCAACTCAACCCAGTAAGTGACAAGTGTGACTTTATTGACTACAAGGTGCTGAGTCATAGGGCAACTGGTGTACTTTTTAGGCAACTGCTCTGAGTTTCCCAATTTTTGTACAATCATGTCGGACACATGCGACACATGGTTGGGTAGTGCAAGTTGCCAAGGCAACCGGTCTAAAAAAAGCATGCCCATAAAAACGGTCTCGAAAGTGATGTCGGACACATGGCGACACATGGTTGAGTAGAAGAAGAAGAAGGAAGGAAGGAGAGAGAGAGAGAGAGAGAGAGAGAGAGAGAGAGAGAGAGAGAGAGAGCCCTATCATTTGCAAGTTAGAGCACACTGATAATTTAACCTTTCAATTTTTTTTAAAAAAAAGTTCATTTAAAAGTTTGCACTCTTTTTAAAAAGTAAGTAGAGGTGAACTCGAGGAAAGGTAAATTGTGGCAAACTAGATTGAATGTTATACAAAGTGTAATGGTGATCACATATGTCAATGTTAGCTTTTTTGATGACTAACTTAGCGTAATAAAACGACTATAATCACCAAAAAAACATACATCATTTAAACACAAATATATCACACAAAAATCTTTTGATAATAACACCTACACACAAACAATACCAGACAACTCAATCGTTATATCGACCAAGTCCTTTCAAAAATTATTAGACGATGCGTCCAATGGAGGTGGCCGTAATGGGCTAGACGCATCCACCTTGGCGGGTGACCAAGCTTCACGACTCATTCATTAAAGATGGTCCTATATAAAAGATTTTCCACCGTTAAATATGATACACACAAGTGTACCCCGACTTTCTAATGTATCATTTTCGGCTGACAAATTAATATCATTAACATCAGTTTCAATCAATTTCATATACTCCCTTTATCAAGTTTAGTATTCAAAGAGAAAGAAAAATATAACACACACTTATTACTAACACCAAAGATCGATAATGTCAACTTCATCCATGTTGCCGGATTTTAACACATATTAGACCGATTTGTCATTACTAGTTGTGACGAGCTTTAGTGGTGACGGTGGACGGCGATTGTTGCTTGGTGAGGATGGATTAGAGTGCACTTGTGGCCAAAATTTGAAAGCAACATGGTCACCAATTGTTTGAGAAGACGTTGCCTTCCACACCACCCCACTTAAATTACGTGATTCATTTTCCCACTTAAAAATACTATAGTCACACATGTGATGTCATCGCATGACTATAGTCTAAGCTTTTACCACCTCAATTATTTGTGTCGATGGATATAGAAATTCAAATGACATATTATCAATAAAATGTTCCTATAACTCTACTACTCCCGTATTTCTTCCCATGCATTCATGGTTTGATGAACATGTATATGTCGTGACTAGAACCTGTACGTTGGTGATTTTCTCGGTTGAATGGTTGAATGTAGGGGTGGCAATTCTCGACACGACACGATAAACTACACAAAGTTAAACAGGTTTGGGTCGAGGATAAACATGTTTGGGTAAAAAAACGGGTCAACCTGTCTAACCTCTTTAATAAACGGGTCGTGTTTGGGTTGCATAAGTATTAAACAGGTCAACCCGTGAACCCGTTTAAATATATACGACTCTAAAAATAAAATAACCTGATAAACTACACGAACCTGACACGAAGTTAAAATTGTCGTCAGAAAACTGTCGTATAGTTCTTTATATGTTATTTTTATCATATTTTAGATCCTTATATCATTTTTGCATTTAAACTAGTTAAATCAACAAACCACCAACCTTATTCACTGCTTGACCTATTTACTTAAATGGGTTAAACGGGTCACAAACGAGTTACACGTGTTATGCGGGTCTAAGTTAGGGTTAAGTTTCTTGACACGACTAATAAATGGGTCGCGTTTGGGTAGAGGTTATACTAACCCGCCAACACGCGAACCTGAATAGGTTAACACGAACACGACTCGATTGCCACCCCTAGTTGAATGAAGATAATTAATAGCCCGATATCACTAGGAATCATGTACTCATTTTCTAAAAGAGACTATTCAACCCTAATTGCATGGGTTACATGAACATCTCTTTGAAATAATTCAAAGTGTTATGTCCGTGATTTAGGCCCAAATACAAGAGCCTTATGTTTCTAAGTGTTTTGGTTTCGGTATGTATTTCTCATGCATGATTATTCTCTTATATAGAGAGTACTCGAGTCAATGAAATTATGAGAATTAATCGGCTCATTAATCTCCTCTTGATGTTCCTCCATTATAACAATAGTGATTACACGACCAATTAATTATGATTATTAAGCAACCGTTAAGTTGTCCTTAAATATGTCAAAAACCGTTACAAGTTAGTTGGAAATAAGTTCCAACAAGTCCACAAACTCATCAGCATACCAACTTAAGTGTTTGCTCGCTAATGAGCTTGCTTTTGAATGAGCTTGCTCCCTAAGTATACTCAGTGATGAATTTACTTAGAAGGGTTTAACCCACTGATGAGACTAATTTTTGATGAGTTCGTTCAGAGTCTATTCACTGAAGAGTATAACTCACTGAACTCATCAACCTGATGAGGTCGTTCATAGTCTATTCTCTAAAGAGTATAACTCATTAAACTCATCAGCTACCAGATTTTCACAACACTACTATTTGAGTTAGAGAGACTCAGTGACTTAATAAATGTACAATTCGTACCTCCAAATCAATTTCTAAATATAACCTGCACCGTCAATTACACTAAATTTCCAACAGAGGCCAAGTAAGTTCATTTCAATGAGTTCAGAAAATGTTCTAACCTTACCTTCAACGATCTTTGCTAAAAAATAAAAATAAAAAATTCAACGATCAACAAGTAGTATCTAGATGGTTGCCAAGATAATATATACTAGTATACTTTTCATGAGGAAGAAAAAAAACTAACAAGCAATTTTGTCTCATGGAGAGGAGAATGGCCAAGTAAAAGCAAGTGATATTTGAACTTCCAAGATTCACGGTATCTAATTTTTTTAATATAATTTTTAGTTTTTTACAATTGTTCACGGTTTAAGATATTTATCAGAAACCAATGAAATAAACGGGAATATATAAATGAAAGTTGCTATAGGGACCAACAACGATGTTTTCTTTTTTACTGATTAATAAATTACAAGTTACATCTGTGGTCCTGGGCTGGTTTTCTAGTTCACTATTATTAAAAGATTTGAATCAAGAATTGTATCATGTGTAAATTGTAATAAGGAGTCATTTCTAACGAAATGATATACCATCAATAATTGTACGATGATATACCATCAATAATCATGTAATTAAGGAATCATTTCTCACGAAATGATATACCATCAATAATTGTACGATGATTGTTGCATGACATTGACCCATTGTCTATGATGGTAGATTATCGAAGTATATTTATAAAGTTAACAATTGATGTGAATAAGTGATGTATATACAAGTGAAGTGAGTCACTGAGTCGGATGATGAATGTATGTCAAAGCAGGTTATAATCTGTTTTGCTAATATGTAATGATTTGGGTTTCATTTCAATATAGTTGAGATGTTTCATGAATAGTAATTTTCTCTTTGGAAGGTAACATTATTCATATGTTTTGATGCTATGTATCAAAACAAATTCATTGTTGGAAAAATAAAAATAATATAATAAAAACGTCGTATTCATTTACATTTAAAATTTTCAAAATATGTAAACAAATAGTAATAAACGAGGTATAAGTGACCCGCCGCGTTGCGGCGGCTTTTTTGTTTTCGGTTTATGGTCGCAGTAATATGATTTAGCGTGCAAAAGAACATTTTTTGTTGCAGTAATATGGGTTTTTTGTTTTCGGACCAAAATAGTGCATCCCACATTTTCAGCCACAAATTAGCATCCCACATTCCTGGGTTTTATATATACGAGGTGGAGCACCCGCGCGTTGCCACGGGTGTTTTGCTAAAGAAGTTTTCAGTAAGTGTTGCAAAGTAGAAATGGTGCAACAAAAAATTTAAAGATTGCAATGTTTGCTACATAGTTATGCATATTATAGGTTGTATATTGGTAGTCGAGCAAATGATTGTTCAAAAGAAAAGTTGGCTAGCAAAGTAAATGATTGTTGAAAAGATAAATTGCATAACAGATGAGTTACATTGTTATATATAATTATTTTGAGTTTGAGAAAGACTCTTAAGTTTATGCTTGATGTTATTGGAAAAATTATTCCGTGAACAATGGCGCAAGTTTCGTAATTTTTCGAATTCGTTTGCTATGTCGTTTGGACCCCGAAGCGTTTATCGTGAGAAGTTTATTATGCTGGCAGTTTTGGTCCCTTGACTTACTTTTTCATTTCACCCTACACTTTCATTTAATTCAAAAACCACCCTATAACTTTTCTTAATATAAATACCCCACAAATATCATTTTCTTCATTTTTATTTACTATAAACACACACACACCTACTCAAAACTCTCTCTCTCTCTTGAATTATCCGGCCGCCGCCCACCCACCGGAACACCAGCAGATTCCGGCGCCACCGCCGGAATATTTTTCCGACCACCTAATTTTCTTGCACCAACTTATAGATCGTGATATCCCCGTCACACCCGTACCACCTACACCTCTCGGCTCCCCCACCAACCCCCTCTACGCGCCACCACCGAACACCATCATCACCACCGAGACTCCGCCACCCCCTCCCTTGTTTTCCGACGGTAATATGCGTCCCCACGCGCCCTTATCTTTATTTTTAACAAATATTTTTGAAACCCTAGTTTTCCTAAATCTTTATTAAACCGATTTTAATGTTTAAATCTTTTATAAAAATGATGTTATTAACGTTTTTACCATCAAAACTCGTGTGGATCTCTTTTGGTTCTCGACTCGGCCGCGACTCGGAATGGACTCATCGAGTAAACCCGTGACTCGGTGAGGGTCTTGATGTTATTGGTGTTGTTTTTGATCTTGATGACGAAGGGAGTATTATTTCTTGTTGTTGTTGGAATTTTGAGGGTTGGATTTGTTTGGTTTGAGAAGCCCAAAAAAAAACTATATTTTAATAAAAAAAACCTGCCTCAAGTCTAATAGTATGTAGAAGAAAAAAAGCCCAAGCATGAAGGGCCAAAAAGAGCCCAAGCATGAAGCCCAAAAAACAAATATTATTTTAATGCCTCATGTGGATTAGTAGTAAAGGTAATAAAACCTCGGATAAGAACTCGAGGCTTTTGGTGGTATGTGAGTTGCCCATCAACTTAGAGGTTGTAGGTTTAACTTTAAGCCTCGATGGAAGCACTTATAAGAATATATTATGAGATATGTGGTATAAGTGTGAAAAAATTGCCGAAGGCTAAACCGACCCAACCAAAGTTCGCCATTACGACCTGCCTAATAAGGAGAACATGTCACTTTAATGACAACTAATGGTGGTCCAGCACAAATCTAAGTGGGCCCGGCCCAAACAGATTCTCCAACACCAACTCACAGACACTCAAAATTTGATAAAAATGTTATATTTTAAAGGTTTACTTTACTCGTGTAGATTGCTTATTTGCTTATGAGTTATGACAGATTATAACTTAATTACTTCAGAAAGTCAGCACTTTTAAATATACTATTATATTGGTTTTTATGATATTATGTAGTACCACTTATATGTTTATAAATTGAGTTATTTTATCATATGCTTCAGCTACTTTATAAGAAGTGTGATTCAGACGTAGTTCAACATTATACATCTTTCCATGAAGATAAAATAGATAAATCTTAAGTGAATATGGTTATTTTCTTTTCATCATCTCATGTCAAGCGATAGGATCATTTTAGTTAAGATCAACCAAAATGGTTATCAATCTTCGTTTAATAGTTGTATATCTATCAAAAGGCTTGTGTCCCAATGTTACTCTTGTTATGTGAGAAGTTCTCGAACCAAATGGTTGTGGGTTCAAGTCCTATTGAGGACATGTGAGATGGTTGTGGTGTATAAATTGTGAGATGGTTAGTTGCCGTTCTAATAAAAAAAAAATAGTTGTATTATCTGGCTGTATCGTTTTATAACACATGTTTACTCTTGCTAGTTCATGTGTTTCATAGAACACAGCTCCACGCAGAGTAATGAAAAGCTTTTACATTTCGATTAACAAACATTGCTCTTACTGAATAAACCTCACATGTATCATTCAAACATATATCGGTCTCAAATCAAGATCTCGCGTTACTTACTAGTTCAGTGCCTCAAGCCATTATACCCCTTAGCCAAAGAGACTGTTCGGCGAAAACAAACAAGGTCCACTATAAAGTGTTAAAATGCAACAACTAGAAAACCAATTTTTTGTTTGAAACTCAGATGATCATATAATGACCTGCAAAAGTTACTTTCACAAACATGATAGTATCATACCTATAGCTCTTAAAATCAAAATTCCTGGCTTTCAATAGTGGTTTGGAATCGTTTTGTTATGTTCGGTTAATAATGTATTGTATTAACATAAGTCCACCTGGTTTAACAATTTATTAAATAAAACTTGCTAGTTCTTATTCCATGTAAATCTAAAACTACATTATCACACATTTCTTAGTTAGATTCAAGGTTGAAGACTTCAAGCCCACGTATGGCTTAGTCAAAATTGGGATGTTCCTCTTGGCCCCCAAACTACCTGTAATTGACCCGACAATGCATAAGTATGTGTGCAAATGCAGCACCTTTAATGTTTAACAAACATAGATCAAACAAATGTATAACCCACACAAATAACCATAATGATAACGACAGTAGAAAAAAAACGAGCCATAGTGAGGATATAAAGATTTCCAAAGCAATTTGTTTCCATTAAAATGGATTAATAACAGTTCACTGTGTAGGATTATACAAAAGGGATAAGTGTCGAGTTTAGTCAAGTAACTAACTGGACATGTCTGGTTGCAAGAAAAATGATGTATAATAATGCATGTATTGTATGGCTAACATGCTTTCCGCTTTACAAAAAAAGCATTGGAATTTAGCAACCACCTGTGCAGGTAGGTCCACTGCAGCGGCAAACAGGATTACCAGACGCTTCCCAACCATTATAACCACGTTCCAGAATCATTATACTCTTAATTCCTGCATCATTCTTCCCTTGTGCAAGATAGTCTGCAAATCTGCGTGCACATTTTGGTCCACGAACCTGAAACAAATAAAATAATTAAAATGCTAAATAAGAAGTGGGTAGAAGAAATCTTTGTTGTTGCTCTCTTAGTTCCATCAAAACCATTTGAAATAAATTGATTATACTCGTAATAAACAATGTTTTAATTTAGCAAGTAAAATGGAATCATAAAATTAAAACATGGAACGGACTAGGGCAGAGTACTAAATTGATTATGCTCATAATAAACCTACTGAAATATATTGATTATACAAAGCTCAAAAGCTACTGGAATAGGGCAGAGTACTAAAGGAAACACATCATGAAACGTCATGCTCTGACTTATTTTTGTGTAGTATAAACTGGCTTATGGAAAAAGACACCAACATGCCACATTGGCACATTGCAAATTTGCAATCATAGAAATAGAGTTATTTATCTTTTCGCCCAATACAACATGGCATAATTTTCTAGTCAAGCTGCACCAATATTCATATTTCCCAGCCATCATGTGTCTGCGAGCACGTTTGAGAGTGATAAAGAAAAAAATAAGTTTGGCTTGTTTTAGGCGACTGCCAAAGTGCTACTCCTTGAACCTCAATGGTTTTAATGGTTTCATTTTCACCTTGTGAAGTTCTAGCAAGCCAAAGAGGGAAAAGAGCTTGCGGCATAGGTATATTGACCAATGTCATTAGCACGTGAATGAAACTAGCAAGCTAACCCAATGGGAGCAAATGGAGTATGAGTACAATGCTATACCTAATGTGTTGGCATAATAGCTAATCTCTTGGGATGTGGCATGAGGTCCTAGGTTCAGTTCTTGGTAGGTGCTATAGATTCCTTTGAGGACCATACTTATTGGCTAGAAAGGCTAACATGTACTCGCTTTATGCAGAGGAGTTACTTTGCAATTTTATAAGGACTAAATGGGCCACAATTATCATATATCAAGAAACAATGAAACATGTGCAAAGTAATATGTGAAGAAGCAAATAACATCTAATTTATTACGGAGTATAAATTTACATATACAACCCAACAAATCAAGATCGCTGTTGAATGCTGGTTACTCGGATGAATAAATGAGAGGAACTTTAATCAAGCAAACCACATCCATGAAATAACCGGAACATAAATAAGTATGACATCAACAAGTATAATTATAAAACATATCATATGTTATATTGGCCGGAGAAAAAAAGTTACTTTTCTGCAAAACTGGATGTTTTGATGTGAGCAACTTATCTATGGTCGGGGAACAAATGTCGGGATCATCAATCAATGTCTAATTGATTAAAAACTAAGGATTCATTACTCTAGTTCCCTAAAAAGTCTGCTCCTTTATGACTTCAACGGGAGGATATGTCAATTATCAGCCCTTTAAGTCAAACCACATGTGTAACACCTCGCTACATTTTGTACTACTAGTTATTTGCTTCTCACACACTCGTTATTTCATCCAAAACGACCATTTCCTTAAGAACCACCGGAATCTATAATTTTCCACATTTCTTCACCAAAAGTTAACGCGTCGCCCAATTTTGCAAATATCTGACAAGTCTAATTCACAAAACCCTAACTAAACAACTACATCAACAAACAAAGCTTAAAACAAACTTCAATATTGAACACATAAATAACGAAAAGGTAAATTTATAACATACCTGGCTTAAGGCACAGTGAAACACTAGGGTGTCTTTCCCTTTAGCTGCTTGAACAAGGCTAGGGATTTTGTCCACAAAAGAATCACTAGCAAAGTGAAGCGACCCAGCTATATGCCCGTCATAGCTCCTTTCCTCGTCCCTGTTAAAAGATTTATAGTTCAATAAATCTAAATTAATTTATGAAAAAAAAATCATATGATCATTGAACCATGAATCAACTAACCTGACATCAACAATAGCAACATTAGCACGTTCTTTTAGAGACAAGAGTTCAGATCCGGTTATGTAAGATATGGTTCTAGCCATTGTTGCTGATATCACCGGGGAATGGGTAAAAATGGTCGACTTTTTAATGGGTGTGGTGAACATAAAGTTGAAAGAATCTGATGCAAATTTGCGTTTGTGCACATTGCATCCTTTCACTTTTTTACTTCTTTCATTTTTGGATGAGCACACTTTCGCCTCAAAATATGTGTTTATTGAAAAATTACTAGTCGGTTACTCACGCGTTATGATGGTCAGTACCTTGAAGGTATATATATTTTTGAAAAATGTTTATACGAAAAGTTGTTATTAAAATATAAAAATAATAAGTATTACTCCGTATTATATAAACATGTACTAATATGGTGCTTTGGGGAGGAGATGTTTGGCTAGAGGAGGTCTCAAGTTCGATTCTCACCCGAGACTTTTGCCCCTTCAGGCGATAAATAAGTAGCAGGTGGATCTCAAAGTCAGGATACTGCCCAATTGGATGTCATTGCTGGACCTGAACCACTAACAATTAACAAGCCGTTCAAAAAAATAAAAAATAAAAAAAATAAATAAAAATATGATACTCGCTCAATGTGACGACAAAATCAAATAGTCTAAGAGCAAGACAATGCGATAATTGATAATTTTATTAACAATGTTTGCATACTTTATTACATTGAGAAAATCATGCAATTATAGTAAAATGATTCAGATAAGATATCATTTATCATACACAATCACAAAGTATTACAAAATTACAAATATTATCTCTTAATTAATTGCATCAAAATATGTTTGTATATTGAAAACATGAATTACAAGAGTGGTTATTGTTTTAGACTTCTTTCTTTGTAAATCACATTGTATTTTTTTAAAACATGACTACAAAAGGTGCTTTTTAAAGTGTTGTAACTAACGCTAATATATTGTAACCAACACAATTCCGTAATAACTGTGTTTACTTCCACGAGGAAAAACAAAATTTTCAGAGATGAAAATAGAGATTAGAAAATACTTCTGGAAGAATTTTTGAAACTATGTGAGAACAAGGTTGATGGGCTTAAAGGTGACGAATTCTAATGCAATTACTCAGGTTTCTAAAATTTGGCATATTGAACTTCATATACAAAAGGGTTGTTAATGGGTCATAGCTACAAGTTCTCAAGATATGAATGCTGAATCAGATTGAAGATTGTAGATTGGGCATTGTTCTGACTTGATCATGTTAGGAATAATATAATCGTAATACAAATTGTTTTGTATATAATCGTAAGATTACAACAACAGATTGAGGCCTGCGATTAGCAGTGTCCTTAAACAGAAATTCGTCCTATCTAGTACGAACTGTTTAGAGGATACAACAATCAATTCAAGTATGAAACTTGAATCTAGCGAATCGGTTATGTTATGATGATGGAAATAGATGATGTTTGTGTGTTTTTGATGAATCCAAAGTGAGAAATTCGTCCTCTATATATAGGCACATGGTGACCCTTCAAAACAGTCACAAT